>WBNM01017714.1:951-29149 GCA_013399055.1 Ramphastos sulfuratus | reverse complement strand
ACCAACCCTGGATGTGCTTAAAGATTGTTTGGATGTGGTACTTGAGCGTATGGTTTAGGGTCAGTCTTGTAGAGTAGGGATCTCAGTGCTCCTGAAGGGTCTTTTCCAACCTGAATGCTTCTGTGATTTTGTGAATATTCATAAAACCAGCTTTACACCCCTCAATGAAACTGTGATGTCCATAGTAATTTAGTGTACCAAGGGTTTACTAAAATCAAAAAATAATCCTTTAGAAAGTACTGCTTTCAGCTTCATTTTACAGGTATTTCTTGTGTCACTGAAATGTAGTTTTTCCTCTAATCATTTTAATTTGTTATCATAAAACTGATGAGAGTCAGCAGAGAACCTATATGGTCAGTTGTTTCTGCCAATTCCATACTACACTTTTCCCAATGTCTATTCAAGACTTCCACAATATTTTATGTACCACCCTTGACTGTTTTCAATCAATTTTAAAATGGGGGTTTAAAAGTGATTACTGTAAAACCCTGTATATGAAATAGAGACACGGTGAATATACTACAAGCAACTTTTAGTAATGCTGTAATAGCAAATAAAGGAAAATAAACTGAAAGGAAAAGAAATCATATAGTGACAATGCGAATTTATTTCTCCAATTTTTCTAAAAGTCCTGCAATATAAGGACCTAGGAAGGAGTATTGAGAATTTGAGCTTAAATTATAGAAAAGGTAGAATATCTGTGGTACTTTTCTTGTATCTTAAATCCATTGGCAAGTTTTATGCTGTTTTTCTGACCCACCGCAGATACCCTGTTTGTAGGGGGAGTTTTACAGACCTGTGTGCTGTACTGCCAATATTGCTTTTATATTTGCAGATAAATCCTAATATTAAAGGAAAAAAGTTGTAAGCTTTAAGTTAAGCCACTAAATGAATCTGGAGAACAAACTGCTTTTGTTTGTTAAACTTGTTTGGGTTTATTTCATGTTGTATTGCTGAAATACATACTTGTCATAACATGAGGAGACACAGTGGAAGACTGGACTGAACTTAATCACAGAATGGTAGAGGTTGGAAGGGACCTCCAGAGACCATCAAGCCCAACCCCCTTGCCAGGGCAGGATCCCCTAGGGTAGTTTGCACAGGAATGCATCCAGGGAGGTCTTGAAAGTCTCCAGAGAAGGAGACTCTGCAACCACTCTGGGCAGCATGTTCCAGGGCTCTGCCACCCTGACTCTGAAGAAGTTTCTCCTCGTGGTGAGAGCTGAAGAAATGAGACCTCATAGTATCATTGACACAACCTAGTGGAGTGTCCTGACAAATCTAAGAACTGAACCATTCCCGAATCAGGGAGTAGCAAAAGCATGCAGTTAAGAAAAGGATCTCACCAGATACTGACGTGGATGTTAACAGCCATTGATTGATCTCCGGGGCCAGCCACTCATGTGAATTGTTAGCACCTGCTATTAATTTCCCTACCACCCCAGTACATCCCTACTTCCTTCCCTCCCCTCCCTTCAATGTTCCATGTTAGAGCAGAGCTATGAGTGGACATGCTTACACCTCTAGGATAAGCAGACATATTGCATTTGAATCTTAAAATATTACTATTTTAAGTGTGCAGTTTCAGATTTAACACTGTAGTTTCATTCAAAATTTTAAATGAAGAACTGTATTGGATGCAGAAGAACAACAATAAAATAAATCCACATAATTTCTTTGCTGGACTAGTGTATCTTCTGTATAAACAATTTTGTTCACATTTCTGCCTCCTGCTTTACTCTTGCTTTTCCCTTCTCCTCACTGACTGGTTTCTGCACTAACCTTGGCTGAGCAGATACCAGTTGGGGTCTTTCTGGTTTTCTCACTGGGCTAGGGAAGAAGGTGGTCATGGTTGTCCCCTTCCGGGCTTTGTCCAGGGGGATTTTTGTGTTATTTCTAAATTGTAAATATTTGTACACATATTTTATACATATGCATTATATTATATGCTTGTAAATTTAGCTTGCCATAAATACATAGCTTCATTTGCTTCCAAGCCTTCTGAGCTAGTCTGGTGATTTTATTTGGGGATAATTTTCACCACATTAAGTAAAACTATTTGCATAGCAGGGGCTTCAGTTTCATAGAATCATAGAACGATTTAGGTTGGAAGGGACCTCAAAGATCATTCAGTTCCAACCCTCCCGCCATAGGCAGGGACACCTCCCACTAGAACAGGTCGCTCAAGGCCTCATCCGACCTGGCCTTGAACACCTCCAGGGAGGGAGCAGCCACAACTTCCCTGGGCAACCTGTGTTTCACCAGCCTCACTGTAAAGAACTTCTTCCTAACATCCAGTTTAAATCTCCCCTCTGCCAGTTCAAACCCATTGCCCCTTGTCCTGTCATTACAAGACCTTGTAAATAGTCCCTCCCCAGCCTTCCTGTAGGACCCCTTCAGATACTGGAAAGCTACTCCAAGGTCTCCTGGAAGCCTTCTCTTCTCCAGGCTGACAAACCCCAGCTCTCATAGCCTGTCCTCATAGCAGAGGTGGTCCAGCCCTCTGAGCCTCTTTGTGGTCCTCCTCTGCACTCACTCCAATGGTTCGATGCTCTTCAGGTTTTACAATTTTCTGGTAGTAGTGGAAGGCTTGTTGATTATCTCCACCATCATCTGTGTTTGTTTCATTTTCTTGGCCCAAAATTATCAAACCATAATTTCACAGGGTCTGTAATAAAAAATATATCCTATGGAAAGAAGTCTTGTGGACCCAAGCATTAGTTCAGAATGAAAAATTCACTATGATAAATNTCATCTAGTTCCAACCCCCTGCCATAGGCAGGGACACCTCCTACTAGAACAGGTCACTCAAAGCCTCATCCAACCTGACCTTGAACACCTCCAGGGAGGGAGCAGCCACAGCCTCCCTGGGCAACCTGTGCCAGTGCCTCACCACCCTCACTGCAAAGAACTTCCTCCTAACATCCAATTTAAATCTCCCCTCTTCAAGTTTAAACCTATTGCCCCTTGTCCTGTCATTACAAGACCTTGTAAATAATCCCTCCCAAGCCTTCCTGTAGGCCCCCTTCAGATACTGGAAGGCCACTCTAAGGTCTCCTCGAAGCCTTCTCTTCTCCAGGCTGAAGAGCCCCAACTGTCTCAGCCTGTCCTCATAGGAGAGCTGCTTCAGCCCTCTGATCATCTTCGTGGCCCTCCTCTGGACTCACTCCAACAGTTCCATGTCCTTCCTGTGCTGGGGGCTCCAGAACTGTACACAGTACTCTTATCTCTTCAAAAGGCAAAAAATTATCTCTTTCTACATTTTGGTTTAATCAGCCTATCTTGTTGTCATGTTTTCAATGTTTGTAAGGGTCTCCTCCTCTTTGTTCTCAACAGCATAATGACTTTAAAGCTTATTTTTGTGCTTACACCAATGAATGTACAGCCTGTTGCCACACAAGTCCTTCTATAGAGGCCTGAAAAATCTGATCTTCTCATAGATGACAAGGGTTTGAAAACAAAATCCAGAAACTCACAAGTAAAAGAACTATCACTCAGTGGTTAAGGCATATGCAGTTCTATGGTAAACAATTGAAAACAATGCTTGCCAATACTTCTGAAAAGGTTAAGAAATGGAAAATCACAAATGGTTAAGTGCAAATAAAGTATGGCAGGAATCTGCTTGACATCAAAGCAGAATAATGTTATCTGCTTTGTTTTACTGCTGTTGCAGTCATGTCAGGTGTCTCTTGATCCTCTGTCAAGAGTTATTAACTTTCCATTCCTCCTCACTGATCTTACTACCTACCCTCTGTCCCCTCTATTTCTTTATACTTAACCATTTCTCTATTTACTGTCCTTCACTTCTTCATGTACCCTAGAAGTATTCTATTTCTATCTAGGCTATTAATTCCATTTTTTTCTTCTCCTCCTTTCTAGCAGCTCATTTTTCTTTGTCCATTTATCCCCTTTCATCACTGTTTTGCCAGAACTAGCTACTCTTTGAGAATATGCCACCTTGCAAAGCCAAGGAAAGATTAGGGCTGTGATATTTCTCATATTCTTCTACACTGATCACAGAGTGGTTGAAGTTGCTGAGAAAGGGGATACCTTTAGCTGAAACTCAGACGGGCAGGTGTCATGCCTGCTGGGATCCTGTGGGGAAGGAGTTCAGTGATGTGACAGCTTCAACTACCATGACAGGTCATATGGGAGGAAAAAGAATTTTACTCTTGTCACTAAAACTCTTTATTAGCCAGTCAGGTTATAAAGTGCAGGCAGTCACCCATAGAGGTGGTGATGGAGGTAGGCACTGTGTACCATACAGGCTATGGACTTCTAGAGAGAACAGGCTGCTTCCTTGCTCTACTCATTTATGTCAACTGTTATGTTGAAGAAAGAAATGTATCTTGGAGTTATAATGAAGCAAGCAGAAGGAGCAGAGATATCTGGTTCCCAGTGGCTGGCTGCTAGCTGTGAGCTGCAGGCCTGAAAGTCATGTCAAAGACTGGGGCTGAGTTACAAGAGAACCCACCGAGATATGAGAGGTGAGCTAGAGATATGTCTGTCTTGGGTACTGTGAGCAGTGACTTGAATCAGGTGGATCACTACAATCATTACATCCAGGAAGAGAGCATTTGAGGCTCTAGAGGTCTTCTAAAAAGTGACACTGTGAAGGTGTACTAAAGGAAAGAAGCAGTAAAATCTGAGAGAGATTTCTAGCCACAGTCACAGATTTTAAATGTCTGACTTAATGGCTCAGAGGAATGCAAGTCCCCAGCAAACGGATGTCAAAGTCACACCTGAAGAACTACTCAGTGTTTGTGTGCTGAAGAGAATCATGTTATGATTTGGACTGGAACACTACCTAGAAACAACAGCTAGAGCAGTGGCCCCAGTGCATTTAGTGCATCCCTGTAGCAGCAAGTGCTCCTTGATCTGAAGGGCTGCCAAGCTGAACTTCAAAGGCAAAGAGGAGTACTGTAAGCCTTGCAGCTTTAGAGATGTTAATTGACCTTTCAAAGGTCACACTGCACTGACAGAAACTCTGCTAGGAATATCACTCATGCCTTCCAACTCCTTGGTCAGTTCCCTACCTGCTAGACCATATTTTCCAGCAATAGTCACACTCTTCTAATTAGTCTTGTTTCCTTGGAAACCTGTGTGACAGACCAGACCCTCTGTTGAGACCCTCTAAGGCTAGCTCTGAGACTGACAACAAATATTCAAGGCCATCACCATCCCACCAACTACTATCTCACTTCTCTCTTTTTTTTTTTTCCTCACCTTTCCTCATTTCCTTTTTTAAGCAACATAACTGTTTCAGAAATCTCACGTATTGCTCCTCTGAAAGTCAGGAGAGAAAACATTAGATGCTTTTGCAGTTACCTTTTCTGGACAGATGATACAGATGCAGTCAATAAGGGTGTAAGAGCCTTTCCATGTGATTTGCCTTCTGTGACACTTCAATTGCACCAAATATCCAATATGAATTATAAGCTGAAGCTGGATAAAATTTATGGAGAAAGAGCAACTCACCTTTTCCCTTCCCTGTTGCAACCACTCCTTGGATGTTTAGCTTGTATAAGGCTTCTGTAGATGCTACAAACAACATGTTTGAAGAGAATTGCTCCTGGCTTAAGGATATGGGATTGATTGGGCTACATTTATTCCACAAGTCAAACAGCTTAGGCAGATCTTGGCAGCATTAAAAACAAGACACTAGTTAAGCCACAAAGCCAGGATGCAAATTCTGAATGACTTGAAACACTCAGGGAACTGGACCCAAGAGAGCAGTTCTTGATATCACAAACCGATGCAGTTTATTTGGAAAATTCTGGTACCTATTATTAACGTGCACAAAATGTCAGCCTGTCTGGGTTAAAGTTTTTTGCTTAGAGCCTACTGTATCAAAACACTGGAAAGTAAACCTAGCAGTATAAAAAGAATAACAATTTTCTCCTGTTGCAAACTCGTCTTGCAGGAATAAATTATTTTATTTTCAAATGTTTACAAACTGCAGGCTTTTCAGGCATTATACAAAGTATTGGTTGCTAGCATACACAGATCAGTTACAAGTTGCATTTGATTAGGATGCCAGAAAACAGGATGTTTGCACTGGATTTCTGCAGAAGATGAGAAGCTATGATGAGGAAAAAAAAAACAACCTGAAACATATATATATAACTGCCTTTTCTTTCCCCCCTCACTTTTTCTCCTACTGCTTTTTTTGATAGGAATTGGGGCACTCTGTTACTTAACTGATTCTGACATGTGGATAGCATAATCTTGCAAATTCTGCTTGTATTCCAGGCAAATTTTACCTTGTACAGAAGGAAGTCAAAATACACTATCTGGGAAGTAAGCATTTGAGATCATTTTCAAGAACTACATTCTCATGTTCATGGCCCATGCCCTCAGATAAGTCACCTGTAGCAGAAAGCAGAGGCAGAGCAGTATGAACAAACTGTGCTGAATTGATAGTGCTGCTACCAGAGGGTGAAGTTTTGGAATAAACTTCTCAGTCTAGTTTTTACAACATGTATAACCTCTAACATTAGAGGCAGCAGTGCAATCTCTGCTGCTATTGAATAAATAGCAGTGGGTTTGTTTTTGTTTTTGTTTTTCCTAAGACATGATATTCTACAGATTACATAAGAAAACCAGGTCCTTTTTGGAGAGGACCATCTTTCTGTTTGGTGTTCCTTTGAATGCTACATCAGAGAATCTCTGCATCTATTTGAACAGCAAGCAACAACTTGCTTACTGTCATCTAAGTAGCCCTATTCCATTAGTAGGTGACTAATTATGAAATTATTGCTTCCCTATTTTTATACAAGATATCATTGGGCAAGAGAACACACCAGTTACCTACTTATCTTTTTCCTGTTTTCCCTCTCACTCTCCACTCTGCCAACACATCATCATCCCTGCACAGCACTGCAGACTCAGCAGTGGCTTTAAACAACCAGTCAAGCGCTGAGAAGGTGGAATTCCATCTGGGCAGGCTGTTTCACATTGACACCTCCTAAAAGATGCACTAAGCAAGAAAAGAACAGCTGAAATAGCTAAAGACATGGTTTATTATCACTTAAGAAAACACAGATATTCAAAATCGACTCATTTATCCTCTCTGCTCCCATAAACTCCACATGACGTGGAGGTAAAATACCTTTCCTTGGTAGGAAATCTCATGCATAAGGTATTGATGAGAATGTGCACAGAAACATGTTAGGCTTGGCCAACACATTTATTTCAGCATAACAAATTCTTAGCATAAATGCATATTCTCTCTTATAAAGTTGTCCCCCCAACAATGGAGTTGAATATGTACTCAAAGCCAACATTTCAGCATATGTGCACATAATAACACTGAATTAGATCACTACAATGCTTCCCAAACATTACTATTGTATATGTATTCAGGTAACAACTCCCTGAAATAGAGCAAAACTGATATTAAACTAATTGTTATAGTGTAGCTATGCATTAAACAGAAGATTGAAATATTATTTCAACATACATTTCTATTTATTCTGGAGGCAGACGTCAGAGCCCAAGGGACAGGCAAAACTCCTTATTTCCTAGTTCAATGCACATTTATATTGGGTGAAAAGAAAAAAATGGAAGGGAATAAATGGCAGAGAGATAAAATGAGAGAGTAATGAAAAGTAATGCCTGAAGTAGACAGATAAGAAAAGAAACAGGAATGATGTGACAACAAAACAAAGAATCAAGAAGGGAGGGTAGAAAGGTGAGCAAAGAGGAGAAGCTGTCTCCTGACAGCTTTGCTCTCATGACATCATCTGCCTTGATTTCTCTTAGGAAGGCTGACCTGAAAGAACAATCAAAACCTCCCATGGAGTCTCACCATGCGAAATGTGATGAAATAGAGATGTTCTGTCTGTTCACTTTCACCCCCTCTCCGAGTTTCCATTAACGACTTTGCACAAGATTGATTAATGTCTATTGACAAATAAGCCTATGGGATAGGGAAGCATCACCCTCCAGTCTCCCAAGTAGCACACAATGAGAATAAACAGCTTGTTATAGGTCATACAGGACATCTGTGACAAAGCTGGAAATTAGGCCAGTCTCCTGAGTTTCAGTCTAATGCTCTTAACAAGAAGATCAATCGTCAGGGGAGCGTACCAGCTTAGGCACATCAGCCACCACTGCTGTAACAGTCATTACCTAGCCCAGTGCACTGGAAAGACCTGCATTTCTAGGAGTTGTTTTGTTAATGTCTACACATCCCAAAGCCAAACAACCTTTTTCTGAAAATCTGTAACCTTTGGAGTTAATATTTCCCAAGCTTACCATGCTCATCACAGGTGGTAAAGCTGATGGAGGTGATGCAGACTTGGCAAGTGGTGTAACAGCCTTGTCCAACGTGAAATGCCAGCCAAGAGCAGTGAAGTTCTGGCTAAGCTCCTGCAGTATGAGTGGGATACCAGCAAATACCTGTCACAGGCTGTGTCCAGAGCTAAGGCTGGCTTTTGGTAGCAGTCCCATAATTGCCCTTCCAGTAGACATCCCTTATTTGTACACATACATTTATTTAGGTTAATAGATCTATGAAAATGGGCTCACATCCTAGATTCTGAGGTCTTCCTCTCTCTTGTAAGCCTGAATCTAAGCAATTTCTGATGTAGTGGTCTCTTTGGGGTCTTCTTGAGGGTCTGGATCAAAAGAAACATCAAAGGTTTGGAAAACCACCGAGGCTTTTCCAAATTCTTCAGAGCTAGAGCTTTCCCACCTCTTTATGCCATCATCAGACTGTCTTTTATTTTCCCCAAACGAGCTCTTCTCTTCAAACTCTGTTGTGTTGTCCTCATGGGGGCATAGGCAGATTCTATCATGAGACACTGGAACAGGTTGCCCAAGATTGTTGTGGCTGCTCCTTTCCTGGAGGTATTCAAGGCTAGGTTGGATGAGGCCTTGAGTGACCTGTTCTAGAGGGAGGTGTCCCTGCCTTTGGCAAGGGGTTGGAACTAGATGATCTTTGAGGTCCCTTCCCACTTAAACCATTCTATGATTCTATGATTGTTGCTTTTCTGTGTAACTCAGTTTCATCCGCAGACAAGCCTGTAAGCACTGAATGTCTTACTGATCCATTCACAAGGCATTTTCTATACCTGATCCCACTAATGTACACTCTGCTTGGCTTCTTTTGGAGGCAAAATCTCTACTCCACAACGTGTTAAGTGTCAGACTTTCAGGGGGACTGATATAAAAATCAAAGTCTTTGGGGATTCTGANATTAGTCTTAAACCAGCACAGTTGTCTACACTTGCTGTATAGCTACAAAGAAGTTGCTTCATCTTACTCTGAATGAAGCTGTCTTGAGTAAAGGACAGTTTTATTCTGCAAAGGAAGAGTTAACTAAAAATATAAAAGATCGTTCTCGAGGACATTTCTTTAAACTACTTTTCCTCTCAGAATGATACCAGAATTAAGTGCTGTTCATACTGTTTGCTAGAGGGAGATAAAAGAAAGAAAGATAGAACCATGACACTGCTGTGTTTAGATGAAGGGAGTGATACATATAATGAGATATGTTGTAGTGAGTGTGGACTTCATTACCAGAATACAGAAGACAAGTCATCCCAATGTAAGCATTTCAACACCTGTGTCTGGTAAGAGGATAGAACTGCCTCATTTTTTCACTTCCCAAACTTTGATTAATTGGTACTCTTCATGCTGCCAAGTATTAATCCTCAATCTTGTAACAAACCATCCCAATGCTCTTCAATTTTAAACTGCACTCACACAGGCACAGCAATTACACAGCGATAATTTATGGGAACAACTTTCAAAGTTCACAATGGGCAGAATGTTGTGGGTTTTTTTTTAATAATTTTATTTGTTTTTAGAAAACAATGTTTCAGGGAGGAAAGCCTCAGGCCAAGTAAATGTTGTAGGGAAACTAAATCTGTAGTTTGCCAGCCAGTGATTCTTACTGGCTCTTGTAGGTTTACATAAGCCTGTCTCTAATTCACGGTGAAACCTGATGACACAGGTTTCAAGAGAAGCCAGCACTGCAGTCAACCAACAGTTAGCAGACCTGTGCCTCTACTCTAAGAATAACTATCTATGAATTATCTCATTTGGGAGTAATATGATCTGTTATTTTAGTCTACAGTTAAGAACAACGGCAACTAAAGAAACAGCAAGTAGGCAAGAAAACAGATTTATACTGAGATCACTGTAGCAACAAGAGTGTATTTCCAAATACCCAGAGCCAAAATAGCAGTCGGTACTTCAGGAGATAGGATTTTGTCCCAGTGAATGCTGGCATTGTGTCAAACCACAGAACAGTGCTGCAGTAGACAGGGGAAAAAAATACCTCTCCCAGAGAACAGTAACCTTGCCTCATTCTGCATTTATGAATTCCTGCTTTTTGCCAAGGAAGAGGAACTCTTGCCACCCTAAAAGCTCTTGTCACCTTAAAACTGAGCATTGGCTTTACATAAATTCTTGGCTTTCTCTGTTTCTCTCCATCAAACATAAAAGACAACTCAAGTGCTTTAAACTAGGCCAGATTGGTTTCTTTTTTTTTTTACCCTAACATTAGTCAAAATAAATGTCCCTTAGGAAATAGTTTTGGCATATAACTGAACAGCTTAGCTATTTTTTTTCACTCCTAATATGGATGTAATTATGGACAATACAGTATGTTCTTATTGCAATCATTGTGATAGAACTACATTTGCATAGTAAGCTGCTCAGAGGCAGATTTTCCTTTGTATCACAGCTGCAGTGGGTGCCTTCTTGCTTAAAATGAATGACTATTCAAATAATTTCTAATACTGGCTCTTGACCCAGAAGCATTTAAGAAAGCTGACAGCAACTAAAACTTCTAGCTGCTATGTGAAAACTCTGAGAACAGAAAAAATAAAAAAAAAGGAATTTCATGGTCACTTCTCCCCTCCCCCTTCTACCAAGTGGTTTAACTATGGATATCTGCTCATGGAGCTGTGCAGTTACAGAAAATAGCATAGATGGAGTTTACATTAATTGCTCCTCATTCCAACCTGGAATTAGACTCATAGAAAGCTTGCACTGTAGCCCCGTTTCTGCCTCTCTCTTTTCAGTAATTGTCAGAATATGGAGTTTTAAATAGTTCTGTTACATGATTTTATTACACAAATGACCTGTTCTCAATGGATCTGCATGTGCTTCCTCCACTCTGTGATATCTTCCTCTTGTGAAGGACTCCTCTTGAGTTTTCAAGCATCTAGATGCTAGCTGAAAGGATAAGGAAGCTGCATGCACATATGCAGAACTTTGGCTACAATCTTTTTGGCTATGAATTCAGTCATTCAATGAATTCTGCCCTTTTAATTTGTAACACTTCAAATTACCATTTCAATAGGAGAACTCAGCACAGGATACTTGGAAAACTGAGGGAGTGTTTTGGACTTAGTTCGTGTTGGATGAGTGAGACCTGTTTTGAACTACCTTGTTACCTAGATGGCCACAATACTTGTGCCATGAAAGATCCCTAGTTGATAGGCCTATCATGGCAGATGAGAAGTTGAGCTTGGAAGAGCTGCATGGTTCTCTGTGCCATCAGCAAGCCTGCAAGGAAGGTGACCCCAGTGGGAGATAAACAGTGTGTGATGGTATCTGGCTCAATGCTTCTACCTTCTCATTTGTCTCCTGTACCATGGCAACTCACATTCTCATTGATGAAACTTAATTATAACCAGTGAATGACCCTTGTATCCAGAGTATTTTTAAATGGGATCAGAAGAAATTATTGATTCTCAATGTTTTGGCTACTTGTCAGATGACAAGGCTTAGGAGAAATGAGATTGGACCAGCTGTGGCTGCATGATGTCATGATATGGCAGTATGCTCCAGCTGGCTGATAATGAACTATAAATACAGCTGAAGCTTTTCCATCTTCTCTCTGGTATGATTCCACTTTCTGCTTTGATCTGAACCCAGTGGCTGGGGAGTTCCCACTGGGTGATGTCTTCACTGGTGGCAGAAGTAAAGGAATCCCAAGACAGAAGCTCAAGTCTTCACCTCAGTTGAGTCATTGGAGTACTGTCTTCCAATAAGTATGGAAGCCATGGATCCCAAACCTGGTGGCAGTTCCTCTACTATAATTGCAAGTGGGCACAGAAAATAAAGTTTTTTCCCTTCTTTTTCAGTTCTGCTTCACAGAAGGAGAGGACTAGCAAGACGCAGTGGGTCATCATGTCCAAGGTCTTGATCTCTTGAGCACAGTAATTACTCTCCCCCAGAAATTAACAGAGTATCATATTGAAAGTAGGTTTATTGCCCTCCCACTACTAACAGACTGCCCCAAGTTTGTAATCTAATCTCTGAAAAATCTCTCAGGAGTCTTAATTTGCAGATGCTCAAGATGCTTATAAGAACAATACAAAATCACTTCTGCATTTTAAATATACATATTCTAAAAGCAAAGTTCATTCTGTTTTCTCCTATTCATCAAAGCTCATTCAGCCCAGAGTTCTGGGAATTCTTATTTTTCATTAGATGTACAGTGATGGTGGCTTGAGGCTCCCATTTCAGACTGATTAATATTATGTGAATCTTTAACGAAAGGTTAAGGGCCCTGCAGTCTGAGATGGGAGCTGGTAAATCCTCCCCACAACTGAAAGCAGACAGGACTGTTAGTGCTGCAGGTCACTGACTGGGCCCTGCCCTCAGGTTCATCTGACTGAACTGATGTGAGAAATTGCTGGATGTGACAGATAACGATGACAGAAGCTGACAGGAGTTACTGATAGCACCATGAAAAATGTCTAGATTTCACAAGTGGTTTGGAGGGAGTGATATGAGAGATGGCCAAATGTCCCTGAAAGACAGTTTCAGGTCCAGTTCTGGAACTCCTATTACAAGAAAGATATGGACGTGCTGGAACATGTGCCATGAGGTGATCAGAGGGCTGGAGCTCCTTGCCTATGAGGACAGAGAGAGTTGGGGCTGTTCGTCTGGAGAAGAGAAGCCTCCAAGGAGACCTTATTGTGGCCTTCCAGTATCTGAAGGGAGCTACAGGAAAGCTGGTGAGGGGTTTATTAGGGTGTTGGGTAGTGATAGGGCTAGGGGGAATGGATCCAAGCTAGAGGAGAGTAGATTTAGATTAGGAAGAAGTTCTTCACCATGAGGGTGGTGAGAGACTGGAACAGGTTGCCCAGGGAGGTGGTGGAACCCCCATCCCTGGAAGTTTTTAGGGCAAAGCTGGATGTGGTCTGGGCAACCTGGTCTAGTGTGAGGTGCCTCTGCCCATGTCAAGGGAGTTGGAACTAGATAATCCTTGAGGTCCCTTCCAATCCTGGCAGTTCTGTGATCCTGTGATTCTGTGAGCTTGGGCAAGGCCAGCAACACCTTAGTAACCACATCAGTGATAGGATATAGAGCTGACGTTACCTGTTTCAGAAAAGAGGTCATGAATGATTGGCCTATGGCCTTAGGAAAATAGGAACCAATAGTAAAAGAGTAATTAGGAGTGGGTTGTCTATCCAGAAGAGGACCAGGGAGCAGTGAGGGGCAAAGATGGTGAAAGATCACATTAAGAGATGGAAAACAGGATAACAGAATATTTAAAAGGTGACATTGCAGTTGCCTAAGAGTACTTGCCAGGAAGCCAGGTACAGCAGGACAGCAAACTTGTGGTTCTGACCACATCACAGGTGTCAATTTTGCTTCCATGACCTAGGGGACCACATGAGGTAGTGGATGCCTTTCTTGCTGCAAGGATAGAGCCAGAATGAATCCCTGGTATCCCTGAATCCATCACCATTTCAAGTCTCAGAGCACCATAACAGTGTCTTCAAGGGGCTAAGGCAAAAATGACTTGTACTCAAGTCAAACAGTTTCTTGGGGGATGCAGACCTGAATCCCTTTAGGAAATGGGAGCTGAATACAGTAGGTAAGTGAGAGAAACAAGGGCTAAAGTGCTGCATTATTAAACAGCAACCTTGCCCCTTTTACGTGAGAAAGCAAGGCCTGAAATGGCATTTTCTGTGGGCCAGATCACAGACTCACAGAATCACTGAGGCTGGAAAAGACCTCTAAGATCATCAAGTCCAACACCACCACATCGGCTAAACCGTGCCACTAAGTGCCACATTTTATTAAAGACCTCAGGGATGGTGACTCCACCACCTCCCTGGGCAGTCCATTCCAGTGCCTAATCAACACTTTCTGTGGGGAAGTGCTTCCTAATATCCTAATAACCTCCCCTGGTGCAGCTTCAGACCAGGCCCTCTTGTCCTGTCACTAGTTGTCTGGGAGAAGAGCCTGACTCTATCTGACTACAACTTCCCTTCAGGTAGTTGTAGAGACTGATAAGGTCCCCTCTGCGTCTCCTCCAGGCTAAACAACCCCAGCTCCCTCAGCCTCTCATGAGACTTTCCCTCCAGCCCCCTCACGACTCTCATCTTTCAGGCAAGCTCTGAGGATGAAACTGGAATTTAGTTTTGTCTAGAATTTTATTATTTTTCTCTTCCCATCTGGACTAAAGGTGAGTGCACTCTATAGCAGGATAGTTTGGATCAGGACTGTGCTTTTGAACTGAATTTCTATGTTGTCTCCAGTTACTGAGCTTTAGTTCACCTCATGAAGAGGCCTCAGGGAAACACAAATTGGATTCTCTTCAGTTAACACCAAACTGGAAGAGATTAATTGAGGGGCAGCTGGGAAGATTTCACAGTGTCTTTACTAGTATTTAAACCCTTTTGTCCAAAAATGCCATGTAAGCTACATAAGTCTTTTCACATCCCCTTTTCGCTTACAGCTATTTTTGTTAGGTAAGTTTGCTAATTTTTAAGGGATGCTCATCATCTAAGCTCATGACTTTCTCTGTGCATCTCCTTCTTTCCTTCTCATTCCACTGCAACAGATCAGAGATCAATGGTGTGAACCTCTGAAGTTTCAAGATGCTTGAGACAATAGCATTCAAAAGGTTATAGAGCACACTTGCAAGATTGCAGGGAATACAGGAGATCATAAATATCAAGCAGCAGGATTCTTCTATTTTCTTGTAAAAATAAAGGGATTTTATGAACTAACATCAAAAGTGAGGCCTGTAAAATGACAATCCTCTAAAAAAATATATATACAATCACTGAGGGCAGAATTTCTTACAGTTTGGTCATATCATTTTCTCCCTCTTTCAAACAAAATGAATACGTGAACCTCCCTACTAGAAAACTTTCTTAAACATGATGTTGAGGGAATCTTTCTTCAGAAAGATGTTGCAGTTCTTCTGTGTCTATTACTCTAAAAATGTGAACAGACATGACTTGTTAGTTTTAATTTATTTTGACAGAGGAAGCATAACTCTCTATTCTGAACGTGAGCCAGCAGTGTGCCCAGGTGGCCAAGAAGGCCAATGGCATCCTGGCCTGTATCAGGAATGATGTGGCCAGCAGGACCAGGGAAGTCATTCTGCCCCTGAACTCAGCACTGGTTAGGACACACCTTGAGTACTGTCTCCAGTTCTGGGCCCTTCAATCTAAGAAAGATGTTGAGGTGTTGGAATGTGTCCAGAGAAGGGCAGCAAGGCTGGTGAGGGGGCTGGAGCACAGCCCTATGAGGAGAGGCTGAGGGAGCTGGGGGTGTTCAGCCTGCAGGAGAGCAAGCTCAGGGCAGACCTCATTGCTCTCTACAACTACCTGAAAGGAGGTTGTAGCGAGGTGGGGGTTGGTCTCTTCTGCCAGGCACCCACTGACAGAACAAGAGGACACAGCCTCAAGCTGCAATAGGGCAGATTTAGACTGGATGTTAGGAAGAAATTCTTCATGGAAAGAGTGATTGGTACTGGAATGGGCTGCCCGGGGAGGTGGTGGAATCACCATCCCTGGAGGTGTTTAAAAGGAGGCTGGATGTGGCATTGGGTGCCACGGTTTAGTTGATTGGATAATTCTGGGTGATAGGTTGGACTTGATCTCAAAGAGCTTTTCCAACCTGATCGATTCTGTGATTCTACTCAGTATGTCTGGCTTTCTCAAAGCCTCCTATTGGAATAAATATCAAATAATATATTTTATTTTATAGGTTTTCTATCTATTTCCCTGGGTTAGGTTAAGCTTCCCTGGATAGAATTAAAGCTTTTTCTGGGAAACCAAACTGATAGACTGAAGGGAATTCCTCATACACAATTATAGAAAGGCCAAGCTTGTTCTACCCATCCTTTGAGATGAACAGGAGTTGCATGGGGTAGAAGAGCATGAAGTTCAAGTAAATATAAATCCCACTCTCATCACAACTTTAAGCAAAGTGTCATGCAGTTGTTCCATTCAGAAGAGGGGGAAGGACAGGACATGGTGTGTCAGCCCCAGGAACTCATGTAAACATAACGTACATACAATTAGGCATACGTTGACATCAGTCACAACCGTAGTGTTATTTCCCAAAAGAGATGAAAGCTATGGATTACTTAAAGTAACAATGATTATTCAAATGTAGGAAGTGACAATGCCCTTTATTTTCCCCTTTTGCCTGAAGGTGATCTTGAGGTGCCATGCAAATGACTTTGAATAAAAGCAGAACATGGTTACTTCATTAAAGAAGCTGAAAAATGCCATTGGCACTCACATCAGTATGTTCACTTCCAAGGCTGGCACTTAGCCAGGTGAGGAATGGCCTTATATGAGGACAGAGCAAGTGAGATGCTGTCTTTGCACATTCACAATTTTAGATCCTAATTTTTTTAGTATTTGCCACAGGCCTAATACTGGGATTTTCACTGGAGGTGCTGTACATCACAGGACAAGGACAATAGGTTTTGACACTTCTGAATCTTCTCAGAAGCCCCTCTGTTTTCTGACTTTGATCACTACAGTAGAATATTAGCCACTTACTAGATTCTCAGGTACTCATATTGCCAGATATGTAATGATTTCAACAAGGTCAAATACCAGATCCTGCACTTGGGCCACAGCAACCCCAAGCAATGCTACAGGGCTGGAGAAGTGTGGCAGGAAGGCTGTCTGGCAAAAAGGAACCTGGGGTTGTAATAGACAAACAACTCAATAGGATCAAGCAGTGTGCCTAGGTGGCAAGGAAAGCCAATGACAGCCTGGCTTGGATTAGAAATGGTGCATCCAGCAGGAGTAAGGAGATGATTGTCCCCTTGTACTCAGCTCTGGTGAGGCCACACCTCGAGTATTGTGTTCAGTTTTGGGCACCTCAATGCAAGAGAGATGTGGAGGTGCTGGAGTGAGTGCAAAGGAGGGCAAGGAAGCTGGAGAAGTGCCTGGAGAATAAATCTTATGAGAAGCAAATGAAGGAGCTGGGGCCATTTAGTTTGAAAAAGATGAGGCTGAGGGGAGACCTCATTGCTGTCTACAGCTGCCTGAAAGGATGCTGTGGAAAGGTTGGTGCTGGTCTCTTCTCAGAGGTAAATAGTGATAGAACAAGAGGGAATGGCATCAAACTGTGACTTAGTAGGTTTAGACTGGACATTAGGAGACATTTTTTCCCAGCAAGAGTGGTCAGGCATTGGAATGGGCTGCCCAGGGAGGTGGCAGGGTCAACAACTCTGGATGTGTTTAAAAGTCATTTGGATGTGGTTTTTAGGGATATGATTTAGGGTGAACCTTGTAGAGTAGGTTATTGGTTGGACTTGATGATCCTAAGGGTCTTTTCCAACTCGAATATTTCTGTATTCTGTAATTCTGTGATTGACCCCACAAAGATAAATCTCAAAGGGTATACACAGTGAGATCCATTGCCATGTTCAGTAAGCCCAGCATGCTGCCTGATAGCAGGCTTACTGCTCATGCACAGATTAGCTATGCAGCTCTGGCTCAAGGGACCTTGAGTGACAGACTC
Organism: Ramphastos sulfuratus; assembly: GCA_013399055.1. Taxonomy (NCBI): domain Eukaryota; kingdom Metazoa; phylum Chordata; class Aves; order Piciformes; family Ramphastidae; genus Ramphastos; species Ramphastos sulfuratus. Next base: position 11,392 of record WBNM01017714.1, on the reverse strand, counting down.
ATTTTACATGCACTGCAGCGTGCTGTGTCCTGTCTTTCTCAGTCAGAAATGTAAAGCAGAAATATGGGAGCTCTGCAAAGAGCTTGCAAACTGTGTCTAAGACAAGCTATAGCAGATGGAGATGGGCATATGGGGGACTACAAGATAGGTAGTTGTCTTTACACACCAGCAGGTCTTACAGACTGGGCCCTTATAGACTGATCAAGAAATTATGACAACGAAATGAAACCTCTTCTAAAACATGATCGACTAGAGTGTAATTCAGCTTGGAAAGTGAGAACTTGACTGAAGAATGCATTAATCATGTGGAGAAGAAGAGAAGCAGAGGAGCTAGAGAAACCTAAATATGAAAGGAAACATTTTAATGAAGTTTTTAAACAACTGAAGAATATACAAAGAAACAAATCATGGCTAAAGCGGGAAGCATGAACTGTGAGCAAATCAAAAGCAGATCAATATTTTTGTAGTGAAAATTGTTTAGTAGGTATCTTGCCCTTTGTTGACTAGCACTGATTGCTGTTTAAAAGAAATATGTAATTAGTGGGATCAACTCTTGATTCCCATGATTGATATGAAGGTAGCAAGAACATTTCCTCATGGCATGTCCAGCAGCTGAAAGCTGTCAGAAAGTTTAGAAACACATAGAGAGGAACATTGCACAAAACAGACCAAAGAGCAAATCTTTTTGTTTGTGTTGAATGTTTCTTAAACCACAAAGCAGCAGGATCATCTTTTTTCTTTTTTATCTTTTTTTTTTTAAATTAAATTGCTGAGGTTTGTTGTTGCTTGAGTTTGAAATGCTGCTGTCATTAGAACATTTTTACTTCAAGTTGCAAAGTGTTTATTAATCCTTTGTGACAGAAACAGAAAAAGGTGAAGCAAATTCATCAACAAATCTGGTTAACAGGAAAAAAAATCAGACATGTAGTTAAAATTATTGTCTGTTGTTTGGGACAAAAGCGATGCATTACCTCTGTTTTTGCAGCCTTAGAGCCTTAAAAACCATCTGATTGATCATACTGGTACATTTAAAATCATCTCTTTACAGCAGAGATTGACAACAGATGAAAAATGCTTTGTAATCTAACACATGATGTCACATTTCCCAAGCACGTCCCACAATGCAGCCAGTTGTGGATCCTTACAAGTGTAATGGGAGAGAGTTCAGTCTCCTCTTAGCCTGTAGATACAGCAGGCAGGGTGTTCCTGATCCACAACCACCACAGCAAAAACAGAAACAATAATAAGTGAACTCTAATATCCTAGACAGCTCTATACACTCTGCAACTAGAAGGGGTGGAAAAGCTACCAGCCCTTTGTAGTGTCTAAGCAAAATTATTCTGCTTTGGACTCTGTAGTTACAAAAATATTGGGAAAGTCCAGGCCCTCAGCTGAAGCAGTTCAACATGGTTGTTCTGAGTTTACACTATCTTTAAAAAAAAAAAAACAAACCCAAACTTGTTAAGATATTTTTTTTCAGCCCTTCCTGGCAAAAGGCTAAAAATGAGCCTAGTTGGTGGAGATGTGGGTGGGAGAAACTCATGTGCTGGGAGTTGCAGCTGTAGCTTCAGTGGGTCTGTAAAGCTGCAGGACTTGGGGAGTACTTTTAATCAGCCAGAGATGGTAGAAAATCATCTAAATGTACTATGGCCTTGTCAAAGCCTCTAACAATTAGGTTTCTCTAAATAATTTTTCTGCCTGGAGTACCTGCCCCTGTTTTGTCCTGATTCACAACTCTGTTGCCATAGTTTTATGCTGGTACAACTCTTCTGAGAATCAATCAGCTAGAATGGTGCTGGTATAAAACTGGAGTGATACAGTGGTGAATCAGACCCATGGTTATAAAACAGTGTCTGCAGGAAATTACATAACTGGATCAGGAATATTTTGAGGGAATTAATAACTAAAAAAAATAAAACAGATGTGATTTCCTGGCAACAATCCCAAAAATGTACTGCCAATTAACTAATGCCACTTCCTCCCATTTTGAAAAAGAAATAATTTGGTTATAAAGTTGGTCAAACCCAAAATATATGGAGAAGTACTACTTTGTATGGCTTATATTGACAAAACTCCTAGTATTCTCTCACCCTGAAAGGCAGTGCTCTGCCTTTACAGCAAATGGAACAGGGAAACTCAACATTTTTGTTAGCAATTTAGGCTACAAAATACGTCAGAAGATGGCCTGGTGATGAACTGAGCTAAGTGTAATGAAATAAACGTCCATACTGTGTCTCCAGGATGGATCCTACTTTGTATAACTGGGCCAAAAGCTCACATCCTGCTTTGTCTCATCTACTGTGTCTTTTTGGCGCTCTCTCTGCAATAGGCACTGATCACCAGAATTCAATCTATGCTTCTCTCAGCTCTCACAAGTAGAAACTGGGGCAGGTTTTAATTCAAATCCTGTCATGTAGGAATGTTTTCTGTCTTATCTACACACATGGGAGGACATTCGTCACATCAGTTGGTATTGCTCAGTGGGAGTCCATCTAGTACAGCCTTATAAAAGTACTGATAATCAGCTCAAAAATATTGTTATCTATTCAAAATGAGATTAAAGAGAGGGTAAAATGCGTTCCTGGATTAAGCTAGCACGACTACAATGATACAGCATGGGTAATTTGGCACAGCATGTATCAAAATGCCCAGCTTTGTTCCTCAGAGTGGCAACCTGCCCTCCTGCATGTGAGTATCTCAGGACATTACAACATTCAACCATAAGAGTCGTGATTATTTGTGCCCTATGTTGCTTGTTACCACAGTGCCTTCACATGTCACAATCTTTTGATTTGAAAAGGGTTGTTTGGTTGGTTGGTTTTTATTTTGTTTCTTTGTTTGTTTGCTTGTTTGCTTTTTTTTTTTTTTTTTTTTGGTTGCTGTTTTGGGTTGATTTAGGGATATTTTGTTTGTTTGCTTGAATTTTAGCATTGCAAGGTCTCAGATGTCTGTGTGGTTTCACTCTTTGGTATTGTTTCAAATTGAAAGCCAAAATCTGAAACTCTGCATACTGCTTGTGCTGCAGCTGTTCTTTACCTAAGGCTCATGATCTACATGCAGCCTAGCTTATGTCCCAAACTAGCAAGAAGGGACATGTTTTACTTTCCTCTTATCTTGGCAATCACTTTTCAGCTGCTTTAGGTGCCTTTCAGTTATAAATTCTGGAGTATCCTAAAAGTGCTTCTCATTTACTCCTTGTGAGTGACCAGTCATATCCTCAGCTGTCCATCTCAACCTAAGCAAGTAAGTGGAAGAGGATTTTTTTTATTCTTTTTGCCATAAAGAATGAATTCCCAACTTTAAGTTTGTAAGTGTGGTGGATTGGAAACTTCACCCCGCCCCCAACTGGAATTTACCACACCAATTCAGATATATAAAGCTGTATTTTCAGCAAAGCTAAATTTGCAAATGTATATACACAGTATATTTACATGTATTTACAATTATATACAATTTAGAAATAATAAAGAAATCAAATCTCCTCCCTCAGACAAAGAAAGTCGAGAAGGGGCCAATGCCACCTTCTCCCCAGATAGAAAAGAACCAGAAAAGCTCACCTGTTTTCCGGACAGTCAAGGTTAGTAGAAGAAATTAGAGCAGAGCTAAGGAGAAGCAAAGAGATCCAGTCCCCAAAAGCAAAGAAAGAACAAATTTTTTATACTTTGAATTTTATACCCTTTAGTAAACCAACGAATGATACAGACTTTATCATTATTATTCTTTTACAACCAGTGATCTAATTTCTCTTATTAGAATATTCCAATAAATCTTAAACCACTACAGTAAGTGATCATATGAGTCTTGCTCACTGAACTCAGTGAGTTTGTATTAGAAATGCTGTGTCCAGCAGGAGTAGGGAGGTGATTGTCCCCTTGTCCTCAGCTCTGATGAGGCCTTGAGTACTGTGTTCAGTTTTGGGCACCTCATTACAAGGAGGATGTGGAGGTGCTGGAGTGACTGCAGAGGAGGGCAACAAAGCTAGGGAAGTGCCTGGAGAATAAATTACATACAGAGCAACTGAGGGAGCTGGGGCTGTTTTGTTTGCAAAAGAGAAGCCTGAGGGGAGACCTCATTGCTGTCTGCAGCTACCTGAAAGGATGTTGTGGAGAGGCTGCTGCTGGTCTCTTCTCACAGGTTAGTAGTGATAGAACAAGAGGGAATGGCTCCAAGCTGTGACTGAGTAGGTTTATACTGGACATTAGGAAACATCTTTCCCCAGCAAGAGTGGTCAGGCATTGGAATGGGCTGCCCAGGGAGGTGGTTGAGTCACCAAACTTGGATTTGTTGAATAGTCATTTGGATGTGGTACTTGAGGATATGATTTAATGGTGAGCTTTTTAGAATAGGGATAATGGTTGGACTTGGTGATCCTGGGAGTCTTTTCCAACCCGAATGTTTCTGTGTTTCTGTGATTCAGCATTACCAGGACTAGGGAGTGCTTAGTGGAAGCAGTAAAAGATTGGTTTAAACTGCCAAATTCAATACTTTATTTTTTGAAGAGAAAACAGAGATTTCCTGGAACATATTGCCACAGGAGGTATGGAGAGACAGGTATTTTTATTGGTAGGTTCAGAACAGGATTAGATAAATTCATGGACAGCAGAGTACATGAAAAAGATTAGGCAGGATTTCATTTCTCAAACATCACTAATATAACAATTGCGGATTTTGTGGAGTCCTCCTGCTGTTTGTTGGAGACAGACTCCTGGGTTAAGTGGACTATTGGTCTCACTCAGCAGGACTGTTTGCATGTGTTTACAGTTCATGCGTACATTCATGAGTCTCCTTAATATGAATAAACATACCATCAGTGTTAGGCTTCTGACTGTTCCCCCTAGGAGATTTCAGAGCAAAAGTCTGTATTAGCCCAAAGTACAGAGGGTCTTAACTTTGTCTCATCTTCCTCATTTCGTTACGCTTCAGCACAAGCATTCCCCTACGAGCTGGACTTTTGCTTTTTATCCCAAGTGTGTGACATCCAGGCTAACATTTGTACCTCTGGCTCAAAGGTAGTGTGTTTCCCATCTATCCAATCTTTGTAACATGTGTTTTGTTCCCTGTAGTCAGTTTTAAAAAGACTTTTTTTGGTTGTTTGGTTGGTTTTGCTTTGATTTCACCCTGTTTGTCCTGCCTGATGTCCACTCTGCTCAAGTGCACTGATATAGAGTGATTTAAAAATCAATATATAATGGCAATTGCAGAGACTGGATAAGTTGTTTGTGATATATAGCCTGAGACCAGACATGGAAAGATAGAGGTTTTGTTGAACATAGTCTCTTATTATTGATTGCCCTGTGATCAAAGTAAGCATGCTTTAAGGTGTACTAAGTTGCAATATAACCTCCAGCTGATGAGAGAGAGTCTCTAGACATTTCACATGTCTGGCCAGGAGCTGTGGACAAGAAGTTAACTGTGAACCAGCATGTGCCCTTATGTCCAAGAAGGCCAATGGTGTCTTGGAATGCATTAAGAAGAATTTGACCCAGCAGGTCAAACCGGGGAGGTTCTTCTCCCCCTCCACTCTGTCCTGGTGAGGCCACACCTGGAGTATTGTGTTCAGGTATGTCTGACCTCAGTCCAACAGAGACAGGGAAGTACACAGGGAGACAAGCAGAGGGCTATAAAGATGATGTGTGGTCTGAACCATCTCTTAAAAGAAGAGACTGAAGGTCCCTGGAGTATTGTGTTCAGGTATGTCTGACCTCAGTCCAACAGAGACAGGGAAGTACACAGAGAGACAAGCAGAGGGCTATGAGGATGTTGTGCGGTCTGGACCATCTCTTAGAAGGAGACACTGAAGGTCCTGGGACTGTTTACTCTGGAGAAAATAGGACTGAGAGGGAATCTTATAAATGCTTACAAATATTAAGAGAGGATGCTAGGAAGATAGGGCCCTTATAAATGCTTACAAATATTAAAAGAGGATGCTAGGATTATAGGGCCAGACTCTTGAGTTGTGCCCAGTGACAGGACAAAGGGCAATGGGCACAAGCCAGAACACAGGAGGTTCCATCTGAACTTGAGAAAAAACTTCCTTACTTTGAGAGTGATAGAGCACTCGAACAGGCTGCCCAAAGAGATTGTGAAGTCTCCTTCCCTGGAGATATTCAAAACTTGCCTGGACACAATACTGTGCAATCTGCTTTACGCAAACCTGCTTTAGCAGAGAAATTGGGCTAGGTGATCTTCAGAGGTATCCTCCAACCCTTAACATTCTGTGATTATGTGAGTTGAATATTGGTTTGGTGGGTGACACACAAGCATGCAGAAGACACTCTTTCACAAAGATCTGACATTGCTAATGAAAGCATCATTCCACTAGCTCTAAAACTAGCCTGATATACTAAGAAATACTTGCTTACTTGGAATTCTTGCCTTGCATTCTTGAAAGCCCTAATAATTTTAGTGCATTCCCTCCTTTGCCCTTTTCTTCTTCTGCTTTGAATAGGCATGGGAGGAATCCCTGCATATTAATCTTGTTAAGTGTACTGGAGCTGAGGGTCTAAAATCTAAGCTGCTTGATTTAGCTGCCAGAGGTAAGTTACTTCCTTATTTAACCTCTCTCTGGAGACTGATGAACTGCTGTGAAACACAAGGTCATACCTTTGCATAAGAATGAAAGTAAATTAAATATGACCTTTATAGATCTAGTTCATTACTTCCTGTAATTCCTAAACCCCAGACCAAAAAAAGTCAGATGATTTTCCTGAGAGGTATGCTTTAGTTTGGGTTTTTTGGTTGTTAAGTTTTTTTAATTTGGAGGGGGGAGGGTTTTTTTGTTGGCGTTTTGCTTTGTTTTGTTTTGTTTTTTAACTCAGTGAGTTGTTTTTATCACCTAAGACATTCAATCATTCCTCAATGGCACATATGTCACTTGTACCATGCCACTTGTTGGCTGTAGCTGTCAACTCAGGGTAATAGGCTGCAGCTGTTCTAGCAACTTATAACTAAAATCCTCAGTATGTTAAATCACCAACTCCATTTTTATTTTTTCAGAAAACACTCTATAAACTGCAATCAATACTTACTCATTTTTACAACTAATTCACATGCATGGGCACTCGATACCAACATCACTGTATTTCAAGTCTGTCTTGAAGTATAAGGAACAAGTGTAAGTCACACAATCAGTTCTAAGGTGGCTTGTTCTTGAGAATAATTTATCCCATGGTGACGGATTGTGGAAGTGCCTGGAAGTTTACCACGATATCCTAGCTGAAACATCAAAGAGATTTTGGCACCCTTTTCCTCCCTCCCCCTCCTGAAAAGGGCATATTTCTCAGAAACCAAACAAGACATTACTTGGTGATGGGATTCTGCTTCATTTACTCTGTGCATGAACCCTTCATCATATTCACCGAGTTTTATTGTTTCCAGTAATGGTACTGAAAGATATCTTTCTTTCTTTGGTCATAGCAGCAGGGGACACAGTTGAAATCTCTCTTAAATATGTATATATTAGAATGTGACTGCAAAATTGCAAAGTTGGCAGGAAAAGTTTAGGCACAGTAGTAGTGCTGGAAGCTACTACATAGGTATAACTATGTAACTCCTACTAGTGTTAGAAGTAGATTTTTAGAGAGAAGTGTCCTCTCATTTTTTTGTTTTTTCTACAAATGTTAAAAATATAAATCATAAAGGATAATTTTTCCTGCAGTTTATCCTTCCCACTAACTAATGGAGCTCCACTTGGTGAGAGATGATAAGAAGAATGAGACTCTATGGGTCAGGGTGAGAGGAAGGGTAGGGGACATTGCAGTGAGGGTCTGCTACAGACCACATGATCAGGAAGACCAAGCGGATGAGGCCCTTCATAGACAGATAGGAGTCGCTGCTCTTTAACAAGTACTGGTCCTCCAGTGGGGACTTCAACCAGTCCCACATAAATTGGAGATACAACACAGCAGGGCATAAGCAATCCAGGAGATTCCTGGGAATCACTGATGATAACTTTTTCCATGAAGCAATAGAAGAACCAAGTAGGAGAGGTGCTGTCATAGACCTTGTTCTCACCAACAGGGAGATGCAAGTGAGGAATGTGAAGGTCTTGGGCAGCCTTGGCTGCAGTGACCACGAGATGATGGAATTTCTAATCCTCAGGACAGTGAAGAAGGGACATCAAGCTTTAAACCCTCAACTTCAGAAGAACCAACTTTGACATCTTCAGGAACCTCCTTGGCAGAGCACCATGGGACGAAGCCCTGGAGGGATTGGGAGCCTAGGAAAGCTGGTTGAGTTTCAAAGATCATCTCCTCCAAGCTCAAAGGCAATGCATTCCTAAAAAAAGGAAACCATGAAAAAATGCCAGGAGCCCTATATGGATGACCAAGGAACTCCGGGTCAAATTAAAAAACAAGAGTGCAACCCACCAAAGAGTGGAAGCAAGGACAGGTAACCTGCAGTGAATACAAAGAAATTGTTCATAAAACCAGAAACCAGGTTAGGAAAGAAAAAAGCCTGACAATTAAATCTAGCCAAGGACATTAAAGATAGCATAAAGGATTTTTCAGATATGTCAGACACAAAAAGAAAATAAGAGAGAATATGGGGTCCCTCCAGAGGGATACAGGTGACCTGGTCACCGAGGATATGCAAAAGGTTGAAGCACTCAACAATATTTTTGCTCCAGTCCTCACTAGTAACCTCTTGAGCCACACCATCCAAGTCACAGAAGGCAATGGCTGAGTCTGGGAGAGTGAAGAACCACCCACAATAGGAGCAGATCAGGTCTGGAAATATCTAGAGAAACTGAATGTACCATGGGACCTGATGAGATACATTCATGGATCCTGAAGGAACTGGTGACTGAGGTGGTTAGCTCACTAGCCATCATATTTGAGAAGCTGTGGCAGTCTAGAGAAATTCCCAAAGATCGGAAAAGGGGAAACATAAAGGAAGCACTACAGCCCAGTCAGTCTCACCTCTGTGCCATGGAGATCATGGAGTAGATCCTTCTGGTAACTCTGCTGAGAGACATGGGAAGTGACAAGGTAATTGGTGACAACCAGCATGACTTCACAAAGGGCAAGTCTTTCTTGACAAATCTGATGGCCTTCTATGACAGTTACAGCTCTGGTAGACAGGGGAAGAACAACTGACCTGGACTTGTGCAAGACACGTCTCTAAGATGGAGAGACGTGGACTTGATGAAAGGACCACTTGGTGGATAAGGAACTGGCTAGATGGTCGCGCTCAAAGAGCTGTGATCAATGGCTCGATGCCCAGGTGGAGACCAGTGACAACTGGCATTCCTCCGAGGTCTGTTCTGGATACAGTGCTGTTTAACATCTGTCAGTGACATGGACAGTGACACTGAATGCACTGTCAGCAAGTCTGCCGATGACACCAAGCTGTGTGCTATGGTGGTCTCACTTGAGGGAAGGGATGCCTTCCGGAAGCGTCTTGACAGGCTTGAGAAGTGGGCCAGTGCAAACTGCATTGGGTTCAACAAGTCAAAGTGCAGGGTCTTGCATCTGGGTTGTCCAGTCCCAGGCACAAATACAGGCTGCAAGCTGTAGCTCTGAAGAAAAAGACTTGGGGGTGTTGATTGATGATAAGCTCTACATGAGCTGGCAATGTGCTCATGTGGCCCAGAAGGCAAACTTGTACTCTAGGCTGCATCAAGAGGATTGTGGCCAGCAGAGATGATTACTCTGCACTTGTGAGAGTCTACTTTCAATACTGCATCCGGTTCTGGTGTCTCCATCATAAGAAGAACATAGAACTGATAGAGTGAGGCCAGAGGAGGGCTACAAAGATGATTCAAGAGCTGAACCACCTCTGCTATGAGGATAGGCTGAGGGAGCTGGGGTCGTTCAGCTTAGAGAAGGGAAGACACAAAGGAGACCTTATAGCTGTCTTCCAATACCTGAAGGGATCCTACAGGAGGAATGGAGCATCTAGCAATAGGACAAAGGGGAACAGTTTTAAGCTGAGGGAGAATAATTTTAGCTGGATCTCAGGAAGAAGTCCTTCATTATGGGGGTGGTGAGACTTTGGAATAGGTTGCCCACAGGGTTGTGGATACTGTCCTTAGAGGTGTTCAAGGCCAGGCTGAATGAAGCCTCTCTAGTTTAGAGGCATCCTTGCCCATGGCAGGGAGGTTGAAGTAGATGATCTCTAAGGTCCTTTCCAACCTGGGCCATTCTATGATTCTACAATTCTATGGTAAGTAGGCTAGTTCACATGCATGGTGTTACAAACAAGCTCACCATTTCCCATCTGCTCTCTCCTTGGGTTGCAGGCAGAGGAGGTAGGTCAGTCATTGCTGTGTTGCCAGCTAATAGGCAGAGCCATTATGCTGTTCTCTTGGATCGTTAATAGAGAATATATGAAATTGACCTTGTTTAGACATCAAGTGCCTTTGGCCTTGCTTCAAGATAGTTGAACAATTATCTGATAATATGTGCTTTTAAAAGACTATATTGCTTAAGCACTATCT
>WBNM01017713.1:111918-126327 GCA_013399055.1 Ramphastos sulfuratus | reverse complement strand
TCCCTTCCCCTTCCCCTTTCCATAATTTGACTTGCAGATGGGAAAAGGTTAGAGATGAGTTAGAGAACTTAATTTTATATACTTTTCTATTTACAATATTGAAATAAATATATGTGAATTAACTTCAAGAAGCTTACTATTGTATATAAGCGTAGCCATTTAAACAGTGGCTCTTTTAAAGTGGAGAACTGATATTTGCACAGCTGAAATACTCTCAGCATCTGTTGTGCATACAGAACTCTCCTTTGTTCAGTACAAGGAGCACTTCATATATGCACTAGGGCATTCGGAGGCCAAGAATAGAGGTTATGTGTCGTTACAATATGTAGTGAAGAAGTATCTTTATAGAGAACAAAACGTTACCCTTGACTCAGCTGCTCATAGATACAAATGTTAATTTCTGCATGAAGAATAAGAGGAACAGTAACTATCATATTGGGCAAAGGGTGGCTTGGAAAGTACAGAATTTTGTTCCTTGTTACACAGCTCACACATAGATCAAATTGTGACTAACAAGGTCTCCAATGGCGAAAAAGCAGCCTTTTCACAAGTGCCTCTGTGCTGCCATGCTGGCACACTCCTGAATTCCCATGCTCATTGCCTGGACATTTTGCCGTGCCTTCCACTAGCATAAACTCAGACTTGGTAGGGTGCGTGCCAGTTACCAGAGCAGTGGTATCTGTGGGCTGAGGTACCTGAGGCCAGCAGGACAATTCATCAGGTTGTTCTGAATGACAAAGTCCTTCCTGGCACAGGCTTTTGTGCTTCTTGGAGAAGACCACCTAAAGGATGACAAAGCTGAGAGTTAAGCTATAATTTTCTCCATGGTGCAAAGACACAATAAAATGCCAGCATGTTTCTATGTACACAAGAGTAAGTGCTTCCAGCCTGAACAATTCTGTTATGTTCTTAATGGATTACAGGAGTGGGGGAAAAAGCACTTACACCTCCTTTCTGCAACATTGGTCCTGGAATTAAGCATAAATTGGCTCTAAAACCAGCACGGCTCTAGAAGGTGCCTCAAGGAAGATTAGAGTGGTCTTAAAAAAATGCCAGGTTTTACCTTTTGCAGCTGTGTATACAAAGACAAGACAGAAATTAATCATAACATTTTTCAGAAAATGAAAGTGTATTTATATGAACTGCACAGAAGAAATGTTGTTACTGAAACCGCCTTTTGTTGTTTCGATTTGAAAGTTTGCATATCTAGAAGTTAAAATCAGAGTCTGCATAAATATCACATTTTATTCTTCACAGTGATTTCTACTGACTGATACAATAACAATCTTCTTCTACAAATTGCCTGTCTTCTTATAGTTATTTTTAAAATAGCTTAATAACATGGCAATTTAAAGCACCTGAAGAAGCAGAGGAGATAGCAGCAGAAGCCAAAACCCTCAGGTTTACCATGTTTAGTTCTGCTATCCAGTAAAAATCAGCTACTTAAGATGATAGCTTTTAGGAAGGATTAAGATGAGTGCTCTCATCTTCCCCTGAAATCTGCTGGAGAAGAGAGCAGTTAGCCCCCTCTGCAATCCCACCTCCTCAGAGATAATTTGCACCAAAAAAAAGTAGCAGACTCTTTTCACAAGAAACCAAGCAGAGAAAGAGAATTTCAGATAAAATCTAGGAACTGCTAAACATTGTCCCAGTCAATGCTGCCAGCTGTTCATCTTGTTATAAAAGCAAGGAACCTGTCCTGGTAGCATATATATGGTAGGTTTACCATCAGGGTTTCAAGCCTGGCCCTTGTCTGCTTACAAAGCTGCTGCAAAGAAACATGGGAAACATGTGCTAGACTCAAGCAGTGTNTTTCTGTATTACCTTTACCTTGTATATTTCTGTAAATATTCCTGTATATAGTGTATATATCTGCTTGTACATTGTGCTAAGCTGTAAATAGAGCTTCATCTGAACTTCCCAGCCAGCTGAGTTCTAGTCTGGGTTATTTTACAAAGTGGGAGGGGGCAGGGAACTCCCAAACCATCACACAGTGCTTTGGTCATGTCCTGCTGTGTGACGTTTGCATTGATGCTGTGTCTGCTGCTGCTTTCTTGGCAGCCTCGTTTATTTATTTATTTATTTAAATAGCAAATATTTCTTTTTTCTGTGTCACACGGTCTGCCTGAAATGGAATGCTATGAGTGTGAGGTATGACAGAGAATGTTTGTATTTCTTGACAGAAAGCATGGTATCTTCGCTTTAACTGATCCGATTGCACTCTCTGCAGGACCCCACGCTGGAAAAGTGGTCTTTCCTCTAAAACTTGTCTCAGTCCACTCCTCCTTAACAGCCTTTCTTCCATGGGGTTTCTTCAGTCCAAGACAGCTAACAGATTATTATTCTTCCTCGTATATTGCATGGCTATTTAGGTCAGGATGAAGATAAACACCGTGCCACTGAACTGCCAACTTCATTAGAATAATTAGATCCATGATTTGCTTTTGATGATTATTCCAAAGTGCTAATAAGAGGCCTGGGAATATTTTCAACACAAGAAATTATGTTCCAGTATCCTTACCTCTTTCTGGCAGCATCCTAAATGTGCATCCCTTTGGAAAGCCTGGCACAGCTTAGGAGTACCTTAAGGCTTTCTTACACTATCCTTTTTTATTTCTGCTGCATGCCTAATGAAATCTGCCTGCCTTCTCTTAGACAATCTTTCCTGTATCGTAACATCAACACTGCTGTAAACAGGTAGTATGTGTTTTTACATTTCTCTAACACAGAGAGCACTTTGCTTCTCCAGCAGGCTTCAGAACAACTGCCTTTAACATTTTAATTTCCCACTACTTTTCTGGGCAAGTCTGGTTTTGCTGATGTAATGAATCATATGTTTAATAGCATTACTGCTGGCTAACAAAACAGATCATGAGAATCAAAAGATTTTCTGTAACGATATTCGAATGTATTTCCAACAAAAGGGAATAAATATTTAATTTCTATTGTTGATTCAAGAAGCAAAAACCATTAGTGGATACAAGTGCCCCTGCAGCCACCTTTATCTAAAGTTATGGACGCTGAAGGCATAGCACTGTCTATTTCACTGAGCAGTAGTGTGCTTACCCTCATGTCTCATCTCAAAGAAAACAGAGACTAGCAGATGGTTGCAATTTTAAGGCACTTGATTTTTTCCTCGGTGTAGTGATTGTTATGATAGGAGTATCAGAATCCATGAACAGCATGCTCACAGTAGCATTAAATAGCATATTTTACCTTTATGATTATTGATGAAATCAGAGCGTTTCAGGTTAAAAAATGCTAAAATGTTAAAATAGCCTCTTAAAAAGGCAGTTCTGTACAATCATGAAAAAAACATCACAAAGACCAAGAATAGCACAATCATCAAGATACACACAGAGCAACGAACTGAATAATAGGATGTTAACATATTCAAACACACAAGAAACAACAATGGGTAGCCTTGACTGGCAGTTATCCTTCAAAATCTTACTGCTCCCAAGAGGCAAATTTTTATTAAAAGATGAGAGTAGAAAATAAATTGTTACCTAATTAACTCTGCTCACTAAAAGGAAACAACAACAATTAACAAAACCCAAACGTGAGCACGGTAGAAAATATGTGCAGCTAAAACCTCTCAAAGACTTAATTTCCAACACAATGCCCCTCAGGCAATGGGAGCATAGCCCATGTAAGGACTTCAGAATTAATTTCCTTAAACTGTTTATCATTTCACTGTGTGATGTAATAATCCCCAGGCACCATAAAATCATTTCACTAGCAAAACAATTAATTTCTCCTCCATGCATAAAGTCATATGCTATATTAGGACGTGGATTCAATTGCTGTTGTTAATCTTTCTCCTACTACTGTAAAAATAACACTGACGAAGTGCCTTCAAAAATGAAATATCTCAAACCCCCCCAGGTTAACAGAGAAAGCCACCAGCAGGAGTCCAGTACTCTTAGGCATGTTCCTTTCAACTACAGGACTGTAGTTCTAGTCATCATTTTCATATTCCTTTCTGAACTGCTACAGAAAAATAGAGTGGGGNCAGGAAGGCAGGCAAGAAAGCAGGAAGGAAAGCAGGAAAGCAGGAAGGAAAGGAAGGAAAGAAAGAAGGAAGGAAGGAAGGAAAGAAAGAAAGAAAGAAGAGGTTTACTATGCTCAAGACTTCCTTCAATGATTCTTTTCTGTGGGGCAGTTGAGATTGAGAAGTGCAGCTATGAAAGTTTGCTTTCCCGGCTATCCTCATTTCAGCCTCTCTCTGGTTGCCTCCAACTTAGCCCTGTTAGAGAAGGCATTCTTAGAACTCAGATTATTGTTTTCCATTTAAAAATCATATTTCACAGGGCTTAAAATCATGCTATTGATGTGCAGAACTATCTTATACTGCCTCATACACATCTCTCCATTCGTTCATTGCACCCAGTTATTGCCTCTCTTCTTACCCTAGCCTGCAACTCCTCTAGGACAAAAATGGCTTGCAACTGGATCTAATCCAAATCTCACAGAAGTCAATGGAAAAATTACTATTTGATCCAAAGTCAACCAAAGACAATGGAAAAAGTCCTACTGACTTGAGAGGAGTCTGAGTAAGTAGGTGATAAGTGATAGGTCATGTGTTTGTATGCTGTCCATCACAATTCTAAATTTTGACAAAAGGGTAGGATGGCTGCTAGAGACATAAATTATCATTATGATCCTGGGAGATAAGTTCACAAATATTTAAAGAAAATATGCTTATGTTGATGAAATGTATTTGCAAATTATGCAGGCTGCTGCTGTTGCAAGAAGGTCTTTCAGGGTCAAATAGATAGCATTGCAATGTGCTTTCCCTCATTGTGTCACCATTAAAATAGTCAACACCAGAACAGAACTTTACCTGATCATTGCCTGTCTTTACACCATCAGGTGTCCATGGTATAACACTGCTGCTTGTTATGGCCATGTAAAACCAGAACCGTTTCTTTGTCCCTTCTGTACCCAAAGCTGGAGGAAGACCAACTTTCTGTCATTGAGAGAGACAACCATTTGCTGATGAAGATGTCCTGCATCATGGGAATAGAAGGAAAAATCAACACTCAAAATGACTATAAGGCCAAAAGGTAATATCAGCAGCACTATTTTGATGTAGTTATCAAGTTACCTTCCCAGTGACAAACATAGCTAAGGATAAACCGCTCTATGAGGACATGTATTTTAAAAGGCAGCCTAAGGTATAATCAACACTTCAGAAAGCCATTTGCTTGCCCTGTCACATAAAATCAAATGCTGGATCATTTTCCTTCTACCCTCTGTTGAAGAGAAGATGGCTTTAAATTAGTTTTTCAGTTTAATAACTGAGGGAATGAAAAAAAAGGGAGGGAGGAACGGAAGAGAGAGAGAGAACATTGCCCTACTTTAAGGGAAATAAATGAAGTAAACCTATTATGTCTCAGCAAAGCTGTTGTTCCTGCTAAGTGAGTCATTGCTGCTGACTTTGCCAGTTGTTCCTACAGACACCACCAGAAAGAGGGAGACCCAAAGCTTAGAGATGAAACAAAAATAGAACCAAGAAGGGAATTAAAGAAAAGTGGAGCAGGAAGCAGGCAGAAATCAAGACATAATTTACTGCTCCAAGGGGACTAAGCAAAATTTGCCTTGAGGATTTGTCACTAAAGAGAGCTACCTTACATGTTTCTGATTCAGGAGGAAATTCACACCCAAACAGGGCACAGAAACCCAGCCGATAGCATTGGCAGGCTTTTGAAGTGAAGAGAATGGTTTGTATCACTCAAGTGGTGGCTGATATCTCCTGTGATTCATTTACAGACAGACTACTTCATGACAGACTGACTGCTCATCAGGCCCTTAAATGTCTCCAGACAGCAAAAGGCAGCTGAGGTGTGAGTGACCTAGGTAGAACTCACTACATGTCATCGTCAGAAATACCCTGACATTTGTGCAGTTCCTTGGGAAGACAGAAATTATTTGAAAACAAGAGTTCATCATGTCCATGTCATGCAAATTTATATCATAGCATTTATGTCCTGTCACTACTAAATAATACCCAGACTCCTGCAAGTGTTGGCAAGTGTCAATTAACTCCACTACTGAAGATGTGATTCCACAAGATTTGGAAGAGTGTCCTCCCCTTTTTCATTCCCTCTCTCCCTTCCTGACTGAAGAGGCCAACTCTTGTTATTTTCTTTGGATCAGCTCTGTTTTTTATCAAACCTCTCCATTATCTAATTAAACTTGAGACAGCAGTAGAAAACTGACCCAACAAAAACAAACAAACCTGGAGAGTTTTTCTGCTGCTTTCTGCAAAGTGATGAATTCCAGGGCTACTGCAAGGGGTGGAGAAGACCACATAGCTGGGAGCTGGGGAGATGTGCAAGCAAGTCCTTTCCTTTTTTGTTGAGGGATTGCTATGACATCAGCTCAGCTGTCTGGAAATTACTATTTAAGAAATCACAGAAAATTTGACAGAACTGTAAACTTGTCAAGCTTGGAAGAGTCTTTTGATATCATCACATCCAACTGCTAAAGGCTGAGGTATTATGCTTATCTCCGTTATCGTCATACTTCCCAACACAGTTCATCAGGTTTGTACAGAAAATAAACCAAAGTAACTGAAATAGCTTTTTAAGTAACTCAAGACACCAGCCATGCCCTAATCTACAGTGCTGCAATAAAGCAATTTCAAGACTGGAGGGTTGGCATTAATCCAAGATTAAAACAACATTTTTCCTTGTAAAATTTACCAAACCTCTACATAGGCAGGGCTACATTCAGAAGATACTGAACAAGGACTATCTTCTTAAGAAGGACAAAACAATTGGGTTGCAAGGACTGGTCAGTGCAAATCAAGGAGGAGCAAGTCCCTGTAGGAGAGGTATAAAATTACACACATTTTTCCCCAATACAAGATTGACAGATGCTCCACATTCTGGGTTTCCAGGCAAGGGAACATGAACAGGCATGTAAAGTTTGATTCTGCTTATATAGTTTTCCTCTCTAGTTTGAATGGAGGAAAAATGAAAGCAGGAGCTGTGGAGAGTGAACAAGGAGAACTGTCCTGTTCTGGATAGAATTACAAAGTCCCAGCCTCAGTATCAAATTCAGTGATGGCATGAGGATTGGCAACGAGCAACGTGGTCAATGTTGGGAGATATCCTCGTGGGTGGTGTAAATCACAGAGCCGAAAGGTAGCCTTAAGCTTCTGTCCTTGCCCCCCCAGTTATTTCTAGATTGGAACTGCCCATAGAGTGCACTTCTCCGCACTTTTGCACCGAGGATTAACTGCATGTGGCAGCTAGCCACACAATTAACAGCCTTTCATTTAAGCAGCCATTCTTATCAAATGGATCCCAGAGCACTCTTCAGACTTTATTAGCAGACTTGTAAGTGCTGCAGTTTCTACAATCAGATTGTCTGCCGTGGAGAGATGGTACTCTCAGAAATAAATCTAAAAATAATTTGAGGCAGAAAGAAGCAATGGCTTACCAGTTCCCTCAGAGAAACAGCCAAATACTGCAACAACATTTAAGCTGACCAAACGGGCATATGTATTGAGGGCTTCAAAACCTACACTGGTCATTCTGTGCAAAGTAATCAGCTTCTTATTTTCATAAGTAATGGACATAAAAAAACTATATAAGGTATTGCAAGCTTTCCCAAAGAAAGAAAATAGGCTGTCTTTAACCTTTCTAAGCCTACACTGTTTGGGTTTGAGCCTGCTAACTCACAGACTTCCAACTTCCCTCCCAAACAAACCAGAGGGAAGCTGCAGGACTGTCCTTCAGTCAGAGAGCTGGCATCAGCTCTCACTTTACCCATCCTCCCTATCACCTTGGGCTGCTGGGCTCCCGTGATCTTGTGTCTTGATTTGAGAGGCATATCCTCTGTCATGAGAGTCTGGTTCAATATATAGGAGTGTGGTTCATACTCTCTCTCTCTCTCTCTCTCTATATATATATATATATATATAATACAAATATATATTGTATATATATACACACACATATAAAGTGAATACACATATATAGTGAATATACATATATATGTGTATTCACTATATTAACTACCTTACCTACAACTTGAGGCCACTGAAATAAGTGGTTTTGATGTCTGTAGTTCCTGAACATACGTAAAAAGATTTTCCAAATCTGTCCAAGCCTTGGAGGACAGTAAGGAGTAATTCTTTTATCCCCTGACATTCCTTTTGCCAAATCCTTGTTCCCAGTTCTAATTCCAGAGGTTTTGAACAGGAAAGGCAAATCACTTGAAAGAAAAAGCAATAAAAACCGTGGCACTGCAAACAAGAAAACTTCTCCCCAGGTTCTGTGAAGACAGTTCTTGAATATAGTTACGGCATTTTTACTAGAGCTTCCCAAAACTATTCAGTCTGAGGCAGAAAGCAAGCGCAGAAAGCTTCAACCCAAAAATTTAAGGCTTGACAAAAGAACATGCAACTAGAAGAAAGACTTCTACAATGGAAAATAATAGACAGCTTGAACTTCTGTGGAGGTATCATTACAAACCAAAGAATTATATTAAAAATAGTAAGGTTGTAAATTCAGTTGCTTTGCAGTCAGACCAGTACCAAAATTATAGCAAAGTAAACATAACCTGCCACCATCCCCAGATCACTTGTAAAGTCTGTGCTCTGTCATTAATAGGTACTACAACCTAATAGCTGCCTATAGGTACTAGAGCTACTAAGAAGCAGTTACTAAAAAAGACCTTTTTCAGGTTTCCAGTTCAGAAATGGTTGAGCCAGTTTGAAGGATATTCTAATAACAAATAAACAAACCTGATGCAGATACGTGCCACACACTTCTTCAGGTGAACAGAGGAAATCCAGTGAAGTTATAGCTGAACCTAGGATCAGTGGAAGTATTTGGCAAGACCTGCAATAACTTGTACTACTGGGTGATCCCTCTATGCTTTTACAGTTCACCTGACACCAGTACCGTGGTTAACTTTTAATAAATGACGTCACCCTTCTCATCAAGCATTCATTTGCTCTCCCTCTGTTGCAATTTAAAGGTTTTTACTGGCCACAGGTATGCTATAACAGCAGGAGAAACTGAGAATCTTTTCACATAAGGACATTCTTCACTGATCCCAACCAGGGCAAGAATTTATCTGAACCAGCCTACCCCCTGGCCAGACCAATGGAAATTGCTCTGATTAGTGGCACAGGCAGTTCTAATGAACCAAAGGAAGAAAAAATTCACTTCCTTTGGTCTCAGAGGGACAGTAGTAGTATGACCAGTCAGCACTTGCAATTTTTTCTTTGCTAACTGGGCTTTGGTGCTAAGACAACGATCCTGAAAATAAATCATACAAGGTCAGCACATCAAGGCAGTGGCAGGTTCTTTGTTTTACAAATGTTTTTATCGATTTCTCTTTTCTAGCAGGAAGAGCAATTGAAGGAAAAAACCCAAACCAACATCTAAACAAGACAGAAAATGAGAAGTGCAACAGAATGAAGGTATGAGAAGTATGGTGAAGGAAAAATAAAGAGATCACATCCACTATGCAAATGGAAAGAACAACTAGAACAAGACAGAGTTCCAGAAATAGCATTATTTCAGTAGAGTCCTGTGAAAGTAATTTAGGAAGTAGCAAAGAACTGTTACTCCCTCTGGATAACTATGGCATTCAAAACTTTTACTGTCCTCAGCCTGCTGCTTTGCTGTTATTCTGGAAGTCTCTCATTTCCTGGCATGGTGGACCAGCAGAACAGAGTGTTGCAAGCCCGTTTTGGGACTGCAGCACTGCGCATCAGCATACATTGATTTCTATAGTTTAATAGCACTCCTCCTATGCAGATGATAACTTCCATCATCAGAAAAGACAAGACTTGTGAGGGTGACAACCTTTTCAGCTATGCAGTTAAACTCAACAAAAATTGTAAGCAGAACTCTAGAATCAATGAGGCTGCCTGGGAAAATCAGATTGAAGGACTCATACAGTTTAGAATACTAGGGGATGTTAAGTATTCTATAAAAAGTGTAGGTTTTTATAGACACTGTGTCTTCAGTATAGTGAAAAAAAGCATAAAGTTAAATGTCTTTAAAGCCATTTCACTTATAATTACCAACAAAATATTTTGAGTTCAGAACAGCTAGCAAAGAAGGACTGTGAGTGACAGTAGCATAACTAATTGATCTGATTAAGATTTGAGCTTCTTTCCCACGTGACAATTATCATCTCAGTATCCAGGGTATCCCCTGTGAGGATCCTGCTTGCTGACAGTAAATACTTCAGAGTGAGGGTTTTGGCAACTCTTTAGAGGCTTTCTGCAGCCTTTGAGCCACTTGCTGCAAACCAGAGAGAGCACCCAGTGGACCAAAGCCCTTCCACCACAGTGACACCTCTTTCTTCGGTCATGATTTTATGCAATTTTTCTGTCACAGTAATTACATTCACAGAGTCAAAATATTGAAAATACTTAAAAAAAAAAAAAAAAAAAAAAGCAGCTTCCCTTTTAATGCAGTCTAGCAATTTGAAACAAGGAGAAACAGCACCACATGACTCATTGGCTGTCTGCATATTATAATCCATCACTCATTTAGACCATCGCTGATCTGCGTTTCAGGGGACAGACACTTCTGAGACACATTCTGTATTTCTCAATTTTTAATTACACTTCTGCAAAAGAAAATTTATATTAAAATTGCAAACTGATCTTTGTTGATCCAAGCAGGATAGGAGCAGTTCTCTCAGAAGAGCTATCAGTTGAAACCAAGTATAGAACCATTATGAGTTCTTGCTTTATCCGAGGTAGTAATCATTTTGAAAGCTGCCAACTTTCCAAGACACTGCAGCAATAATTATTTACTTCTGGGCACTTGGAAAGGCTTTCTAAGACATTTTCTTGTTTCTCATTTGCAATATGGACCAGTGAATAATGTTTGAAGTGTTAATGGTGAAAACTTGTTTTCTGAAGCACAGAAACTCTAAAATTTAAAATTATGTTTTTATAGTACTGAAATGAGATTAGAAATAACAGTGACCTGACCACCAAACTCCTCAGTATTTCAGTGACTCTGCCATAGAACTGCAATATTTTGGCTTCAGGAAACTCACAGCTTCCCAATCCAAGATCCCCAAATTTACCACACTAGAGAGAAAAGCTTCTCCATACCTATGTGTTTGGGTCAAGAAGGAAAAAAGATTCTTGTCTGCCCAAAGCAATAGTGGGACTGCACCAATGAGCTGTGGCAACGCATCTCCTAGAGTGCATTGAGTGTGCTCAGACCCAGTGCAGAGGGAGTGACCCCACGCAGTGTACAGCCACAGAGTTCCATATCTGGATGGAGGTCATTTCAAACCACCAGCCATGATGGAAGAGTGCCAGGACAGGCAAACTCAGTCTTTGTTGCGCACCTCTGTTACAGCAATCACATCAAGCAAGCACACATCAACTGCTCTTTCCAACAATAGCTCATTCATAAAAGAAAGACAATGCAGCCTTTAAACAAGAGCCAAAAAGACAGTAATTTAATGGACCAGAACTTCCATCACTATTGGAAGGAAGATGCCAGCTTGGATTTAATAGCAATTCTGTTTTTTTAATAAAAATGTCCTATGGCTAAAGCCAAACACCCCTGAAGACCTCCACATAATGTGGTTCCAGGTTGGATCATCAGAGAAGTCTGTAAGGGGCCAGTTATCCGTAACAAGATATATTGATGAACCAAAAAAATTCCTTATCTCCCTTTATACTTTAAAAGCTTCAAATTGGGATCTAAAATGTTTGGCAAAATGCCACTTGACCTTATAATTAAGTAGAAATGTTATTGTCTTCAAATCCCAAGCTGCAAAAGTAAAATGCTTTGCTACTGAAACACTGGTATGATTACAAGGTAAATACTTGAAATAAAAAAGAATCAAAGTTATTAAAGTTATTAAAAAGACAGTTAAGCGTTACAGGAAATACTACTCTGAGAGTCAAATTCCATTTCCATTTTCACCATTGCAAACCCAGGCTAGCAGCCCTATCTTTCTTGCAACTGTTGTAGCTCTAATAACCTCACATTAAGAAACCACATCAAAAGAAAACTCATGATGGAGTTTTAAAGAGGTTGGGATGAGTTTAACTGCCAGCTCACTGCCATGGGAGGCAAGGAGTCAGCCTCTCTCTTTTACCTCTCTTTTACCCCTCTCCTTGCACCCCTCTTCCGTTCTGTTTGTCTCACACCAGTACTTGTGCTCTTTAAACCCTCAGAAAGGTCAACTCTAGCTTAAAAGTCACAAAGGAAAACTTTTTTTTTCCTTTTAAAAAAGAGATTAGTTTTCCAGTGCATTAATGAGTTGAACCAGTTCATTGAAGATTTAAGATCTTGGCTATAACTGATGTAAGGAAGAAGTAAGTCACATATTCCTTTAGTAAAGTGGAAAAATGGTTACTCACTGCCTGTCAGTATTTAACACAAAAATAGCTCTCCTAAGGGTCAATAGAAACACAGAGCCCAGCAAAATGGTCGCAACTCAATAATCCATGTTGGTTACCATGGAAGAGTTATGAATATAGACACAATCAGGGTTTGTCCAAGTTAGGAATGACTAATTGGTATGCACCACCATCCCCCTTTTAACTGGACAAACACCAAACGTGACTGAATTAATTTTATTATTTCTTTATACTTACCACAATAAAATTAATATTACTTAAATATTCCTGAATAATTAAATTATTTGGTTTGTGTTTGTATTATGTTTTTTTGCTGGGTTTTGTTTGTTTATTTGTTTTAACATGGAAGTTTTATGATTTCAAGGGAATATTTTTCACCTGGGTTTCCAGGCTTTGAGTTTAAGCAAGAGTAATGGGTTGAAACCATATTGCTTGCAGTTAAAAAAACAAATCAGGCCTCCCAAGCATATTACACTTTTATTATTGCATTAAATCTTGTGAATCTGAAATCTGAATTGTGAATCTTTTTATTTGCTTTGTAGTAGTAGAACATGCAACCCTCATATTTTCAAATTTTCCTTTGCTTTTACAAAGAAACCTTCTTCTGAAGGGTTTTCATTTCATGCCTTAGCAGGAATATGAAATAGGGAGGGAAAAAAAAAAAAAAAAAAAAAAGGATGCCACAAAAGTTGTAATAAAATTGTAACAATGAGCATCTTTGTTCCTTCCCAACACTCACGTTTGACTCTCCTTGCTAACCTTACTGAAGTCAGCTTAATTGTTTCATGTTTTAAATCTGTTTCTACAAAGAAATGGTAAGGTTTATTTAGCAGAGGATGTACTACGTGTTTTAACACAATTAACTTCTATATGATTAATAACTAAAACAGCACAAAAGAAGAGGAGGGGGAAAAAAAAAAGGAGCAGTGTCATGTAGCAACAACTACAGTTTACTACGACAGAGTACAGCATGGGGGTTTGTTGAAATCTGTGGTTTATGTTGTTGATTTGTCCCTTCAATATCAAAATTCCTTCACCCCTCCACATACCCTACCATGAAGGATGAAAATACTACCTCCACCATAGACTCAAGGAACTCTGGCATGCAGGCTACTCTCACGTTAGTCAGAGGGTCATATTTGCACTTAACTGCAAACTCACCATTTACATTTCGGGACAAGCCAGATAGATCACCAAGCAAAGAAGCTCGGATAAATGAAGAATTTGAACAAAAATCTTAAATATAATATAAAATCAGCTGTTCCCAAATACTTCTTCAAATTCAAGCTTGCTTACTTAAGTGCACACAGATAATCACAGAGTTCGAGGTCCAGGTTCACAAGTCAGTGAGAGATTTGTGCTCAAAATACCATGTGTGGATGTCCCTTCCTTGCCAACAAGAGGTTCAGTTATTCTTTTGCCTTTCTATAGATGAAAAGTCAGATTCTGAACAAACATACAAACCACAATGCATGGAAGCAGTAGAGTTTGTTGGGCTACAGGAAGACACTGCATAATCTGTCATCCTGAAGTACCGTTACAGCTCTCCAATTTGCAAGCTAACTTCTACTGGGACTTTGCAAACGCTATCTACAAAACCATACATGAGGGAAGATACGGAAGTATTTTTACTGTCAGGAGTAAAAATATCCCCAGGGTGGGAAAGAGGGAGCCTACAGGAAGGAAGATGGAGGCATGGTCATTGCTATGCTACTGTGTCAGAGGGGCAGGTAATGAAAAACTTCCATGCCTGCTCTTGTTCCAGCCCTCAATGCATCATTTCTAGCTGGAGTAGCCAAAGAAAAGTTAAATAAGGAAGGAAAGCTGGAATGGAACATCCTGGTCACCTCCACATCTGGCATCATCCTCTGTTTCCTTATTAGCCAAATATAGCCCAGATTTATTTTGTTTTGGTATTTTCTTTTGAATCAGCAGATTCTTTACTTTTTAATTAAAGCAAACCTTGCCAAATCTTTACAAAAACATACAATCTCAAGGACAAGGGTAATGGTTACTGCCCTTATATATATATATAT
>WBNM01017713.1:34136-102696 GCA_013399055.1 Ramphastos sulfuratus | reverse complement strand
AAGAACTTTCTCCTCACCTCGAGCCTAAACTTCCCCTGGCACAGCTTGAGACTGTGTCCTCTTGTTCTGGTGCTGGTTGCCTGAGAGAAGAAAGCAACCTCCTCCTGGCCACAACCACCCTTCAGGTAGTTGTAGAATTGTAGAGTTGTAGTTGTAAATCTTTCCTCCTCAAGCTTCAGTCCATTCCTTCTTAGGTCTTATCACAACAAGCCTGTGTAAGAAATCTCTTTTCAGCTTTATTGTAGGCCCCCTTCAGGTACTGTAAGGCTGCTATATAAAGGTCTCCTCAGAGCCGCCTTCTCTCCAGACTGAACAGCCCTCCCATTAGTATTTATTCAGCATGTTGTCAGTGGCTGAGGACCTGTCGTGAGTAAAGGACCTTTCTGCCTTGGATGAGAAAGCATCTCTTAGGCTCAAGTAGGGAATCTCAAACCTTGAGAGTCATCCCTGCTCAAGAGAAGAGTCACTTGGAGTGAAGTCCGGCTGTAATTCAGGGAGAGCTCCAGCTGAAGTTGGCTGTGGAATCTGTAGTATAAACAAGTCATTGGTTTAGCTCTGATATCTTGTTTTGTATGTTTTGGCTTTCAAAATCACCTCTTATATGAGGCACCTTGTGGTGGTTTGCGGGGTTCCAGGTTATCCCAGACTTCCTAAAAAAACTACAGAGACCAAAATCTGTCCCAGGGGATGAACTGGTCACTCCCAGATATTGTAATTTTCTTATTCAATCTCATAATCCTGCAAACACTTTAAACATAAGCAGCAAGGTCAATATGCTCTCTTTCTCCCTGCCTTAAGCTCTCCAGAGGGATCCTTATCTAAGTAACTAAAGGCCACAGTGAATTTTGGCCTGCTTGGGCCTAATGGGAGACAGTGGGAGAAGGGAGAAAATGAGCACTGAGGTTTTTAATTTTTTTGGTGGTTTTTGGTTTGCCTGGGGGAAGGTTTCGGGGGAATTCTCATGTATCCTGTATCTGTATTAGGTGTTAAGGATTCATGTATGCCGTATCTTTTCCTGCACACTTTAAAATGCAACCTTTCTGTATTCATCTCCAATTCAGCAAGAGTGTTACTATTGTACTGCCCTTTTTCCTCAGAAACAGAGTAAAGTAAGATAATCTCAGTCTGTTGTGCTCTTAAACACAAAAACCTACGACACACCTCCACTGTCCTGTACATGAGACAGAAGCTTTCCAGTTTGCAGATTCACTACAAGGTGTGAGGCCTGCTGCTCCTTAGTCAGCCTTGTGCTGCTTTAAGTTTCATTGGAATATTCTAACAAGGGAAATGAGATCATTGGTTGTGAAAGGAAAATAATGATAAACTCTATATCATTCACTGGTTTGCTAAAAGGCATATAGAGCCAAAGTATAAACGATTCTTCCCTCTTTGCTTTGGGTGCTGGATCTCTTAGCTTCTCTCTCTAATCTCTTCTAACTTTGGCTAGCCAGATAACACACAAGCTTTGCTGCTTGTTTTCTGTCTGGGGAGGAGAAAGAGAGAAGCTGGTGTTGGGACCCTCCTGGGCTTTTTTTCTCTGTCCAAAAGGGGAATTTTGGATTTCTGTATTATTTCTAAATTGTATATAATTGTAAACACATGTAAATATATTTCATATATATGCTTGTAAATTTAGCTTAGCTGTAAATACAGCTATATCTTACTTTCAAGCCATCTGAGCTGGTCTGGTAATTTCAATTGCGGGGTGAGGGCAGAGGGGTGGAGCAAGTTCCCAACCCACTATAAGACTGAACCAAACTACAGCTAGATCTCAAGTGTATCCATCGTGACCTCACAAGGGTCCATAAAAATCCAACTGAGAGAGCAACACCATGTTGCTGTGTACTGGTTAGCTGTTTCTCTTTAGCCTTACTGGTTAGTTTAGCCTTAGTATTGTATAGACCAAGTTTTCAGTGTCTGTAGAGATCAAGTTTTCAATGTCTGGCTGAGGATTGGAGTATTAGTTCACCGTTTATCAAGAATAAAAACCAAGGAAAAGCCATTCACAAAAACTTCCTCTGGTACACATACTGTGGAGATCTAGGTGAAAAATTTGTTGGTGACATTTTAGTTTAACATCTTGCTAAAGAATTATCTTCTTTGTGTAGTCAAGTCTATTGCTACAAATGTGATTAATATTTGTTCTTATTATTTCTATTTTTTACATTATTGTCATAGTGTGAACTGTCATGATATTCTATCTATTTTGGCAATAGTGAGGTCTACATTTGGGCATTTCAAAGGATATTAAATGCTGTCTTGCTGTTCGTGATGAGAGCCGTCTAGGACCACCAAAAAAGGAGAGAACTGAGCCATATCTAAAGACTGTAATAAAAGTGTAGAAGGCAAAAAGAGTGAAAGCTGAAAATAAGTAGAAGAGAAGCTCCAGATCCTAGGCATGATGGCTGCATGAGTAAACATACTTAGAAAAATGAAAGTATAGAGGAATTTTATTATATTTTTGTGCTCCATAAGACATATGAAAGCAGAATGAATACAGGTCTCAAAATCATTACAACTACCTCTCCAAACTCAGATCTAGCCATATGTAGCCATAACCACATGTGAAGTGCCTAGTTTGACTTGAATTTAACCAGGCATTTCTATCCATAAGCCCTAAATAAAGAAATAAGTAAAAGAATAAACATATTTTTTTTTTAAAGAAAGAAACATCTGTTCTACTGTGTATTTTACTTTAGTAATTATATTGAAATTTGGATCAAGAGTAAATTATATGAAACATTAAAAAACAAAAATCACCACCTAGAACTTATCTTCATATATTTATTAGACTGACAGTGGGAAAAAACCTCCAAATGCCATCCTGCTTTAAAACAAACAATAGAGAAAAAGGAAAAGGAAAAGGAAAAGGAAAAAAAATAGAAAAAAAAAAAGAAAAATAACATAATTTTCCACTTAGACTAAGGATCAATTTGTAAATTTTCAGCTTTCCAAAAGACAACAGAAATTTACACCCACAGAAACCCATCCACTGATTTTAGACTTGTACAGTAACACTAGAGGGCAGAAGAGCAGCTTTTAAACAAAAGTCTTCAAATTTCATGCTAATCTTCACCTGGCTAAAGGTGTGCCTAGAAACTCAGTTGTAGGAGAACAAAACGAAAATAGGGTATTTCTATTGTTATAGACTAGTTATATTTGCTAAAAATATATTTTTTATTCCCACGTATAAGTAAGACAGCTCAAAGTCAAGCTGAAGAGATTAGTTTGCAATGAATTCTCCTTTCATTAGCCCTCTTTATTTTTAAGCTTCAGCCAGCATCCCTCCAGCCAATTATGTCACTTATGTAATCTTTACTGAAATATTTAATTAATGTTTCATAAGATGTCTCCTCTTTCTGAAAACAAATGAGTTTTTTTCTTGTTTGGTTGGGGGGGGGGTGTGGTTGTTTTTGTTTGTTTGTTTTTAACATATCATAGTCAATTGTAAAAAAGTGTTCAGATTCATTGACTTTCCTTCATCATCCATGTGCTGAGGACCAACAGGTTATGTTCTCACAACTAATTTACTTGATACAGGTAGTCAAGATGAACTCCTGGGTCAAATGCTTTTCTGATTGTTGTACAAAGAAGATGTGATCTTACATAGCATTAGTGAAAATTAGTGTCTTTGACTAAACAGTATTTTGCAGAATCACAGAATAGTTCAGGTTGACCAACACCTCTGGAGGTCATCTAGTTCAACCCACTCTCCAGAAGGGTCACTGAGAGCTAGTTACCCTGGACCATGTCTAGACAGCCACAACCTTCTTGAGCAACCTGTGCTATTGCTTGTTTACCCTCACAGGGAAATATGTTCCCTGATGTTCAGATGGACACTCTTGTGTTTCAGGTTGTGCCCATTGCCTCTGGTCCTGTCTGATGACATTTTTTTTTTAGTAAGATGCAGAGGTATACATTGCTATTTGTCACATCAGAGCATTTTTAAATCTGGCACCAAAACCAAGAAACCAAAACCAGTCTGAAATTTTAGATTAGGAATTCATGCATCAGCCAACACTGTCTCAAAATCAGAGTGCATAGGGCCCCCCTGAACAAATCAGACTCAATAGCCTGCCGCAAGATAAAGCATGCACAATTCTCAGTGCTACGCAATGCAAGTGTGTAGGGATGCAAAATGAAGAGAGGATTCACAGCATAAGCACAGATCTGTCAAAATGCAAATATAATTATGAAAAATACCTAATGCACCTGCAAGAACAGTTGTTGAAATCTAGCTAATATTTAGATAACATGTGAGGTTTTGTCTACTTTCCATGGGAACATGTGTTATTTTTGTTTTGTTTCTTTCTTCTAAAAAGTTTCCATGAAATGGTGATGAGCTTTTCTGGTGTGCATGCTGATGCATGGTTCAGTATGCAAAGTTCAGTATAAGGACTGCAAAGTGATTAAAGCAGCTTTCTATCTAGGAAGATAAATAAATAAAATCAACTCCTGGCAAAAGGTTCAAGGGATTAAGTTTAGTAATTAATTAAAAATATTATTTTCATTCTCTGAAATTACATTCTCACCCATTTCAGCAGAACCACAAAACTGTACAAGTAAACACAATCTGCATATGCTGTTATCTTCATGTCTTTAAAAACCTATATGCTTCAGAGCAACATCAATGATAGGAGTTAAAAGATACCCTTCAGAGGGTAATGATAGTGACAATAATAAACATAGGCAGAAGAAAAAAATGCAAAAAAAATTCATTCCAAATATGCTGCAAAACTGGTCTTCAAGGAAATAAAAAGTTGAAGGATGCTATTTTAGCTATTTTCTGGTTTGCATGCATTGCATCTCATGCAGCCATTGATTTGATTAAACTGAAGGATGCAAATGCCAAGGTATAACATCATGGTGTAAGAAGGCTGCATCTGTCTGGTACAGTGACTCAAGCAAAGCAAAAGCTGAGATCTGTATATGATTTTTTTTTTTCAAACATTGCATCTTGGTAACAGAATAATCAAAGTTCATACTTCCTTAAGAAGAAGTGCCAATAAATTGAATTCCACATTAGATAACCAGAAAACATGTCCGAGATCTTATTGTCCATACTAGTGATGAACTGTAGTGATGAGTATTCCTCTTCACAGTCAGGGGAGATGAATAAGAAGCTGTGCAGCTGCTTGAACTACAGTCTGTGCAATGTGCACTAAGTCTCATAGTCAGCAGATGGTTTTCACATTGCTCACTACTTCACTGTCCCAAAGTCTGGAAAGTAAACTCTTAACCAATTAAGCACATTCCTGTAATACGCAGGATGCACATTTCAAGTACACATCAGTATTTTCACTTCAAATGAAATGTCAGGCTGACCAAAACTATGCCCCAAGACACAAAGTTCTTAAAATTACCAGAGCACATGTATGTTGTGATACTTCTGACTCACATGCATGTTCTGGTGTGTTTCCTCCCTTCTCTCTGCATCCAACCATCTGACTAATTTCTGCTTCCATACCTTTGCTGTGTTAAACAGTAAGAGCTACTGTTATGGCATACTAAATACCTTTTTTTTCTTTCCAGATTGCTCTCCTGAAACCTTGAGCATGAACACATACACACCTAGGTACCCTTCTACATCTTTCAGTTCTGGGAAATGGAGGGTTAGAGGGAGAAGACATTTTATAAGGATCAGGCTGCTAAGTTCCACCACAAGGAGGACTTTATGGGATTAACGGAATTTAGGGGACTTTGGAAATCTAGATACCCAGCATGCAGGTAAACTCACAGGACATGTTTCATCTCTTGAAACATGGGCATTAATTTTCAATGTAGGTATTGCTGTGAATGAACCTGGCCTCCCAGACCAAGAGTAGGAGGGCAAGAGTTTTTGGCAGACTAGTCCCTTACAAATGTCTGAGATATTCTACAGCAACTGAGGTAATAGTTGGTTTATCTCTACTGACAACAGAAATTTTCAGGAAAATGGAAAAATCTAGACTGTTAGCAAAGCAAGTCAAGATGTGCACATCTATCCTGGTTCACCTTTACTTTTTTTTGACTATGACTGCATAGACATGAAAAGAGGAGGCATATTAATTTGCATACTGGTCAACAAAATCAGTTCAAGTGCTTCCCAAGAGAAATCTAAGGGATACAAAGTTTAAAAGATAATCTTACTGAAGCAGAAAATAACTCTTCAGGCTTAATCTTACTTCTACACTTACTCATGCAATTTCTTTAAACATACATAAAGAGAAGCTTAATTATAGTCACTAGTATAGATTTGTAATAAAAGTTGCCTTTTGTGGTGCAAGTAATTATTTATTTCTCTGTATTCAAATGTATGTTGAAGGCTTTACATATTTATTGTGAGCACCATGAAGAAGAAAAAGAAAATTGTATTTCCTTCATTTCCTTGAAACGGTTTTCTCTTTGTTGGCTTCTGTATGAGAAGGATTAAATATCCTTTAGCTCCAGTAGCCATAATAGTGTAATACTGAAGGTGCAAAAGAGATAAATCAGCATGGATGAGGCTACTTTCCTAAAATTAAACTTGTGAAAAACCAAAGCCAAATGTGATCTTCGTTGTTCTGACACAATCAATGGGACTCACTCATCTCTGCCGCAACATATCAAAACCTACTGCAGAGAATAAATATTAATACCAGGGTTATTTATTTTAGGAAAACAACCCAAACAGCAATAGGTTTGTATCATCCAGATAATTGTAGGAAGAAGAGCATTCTACAAGCAGCAGACTCAACAGGTTTCTTATGAACCAAGCCACATGTTCCCACAAACCATCTGCCAAGCCCCGCTTCAATTTCTCTGCACTACCTTCAGTCCCTGTCCTCCTATCTCCTTGAAGCCTCCTGACACATCCTCTGACTGCAATTCTGAACCATACACACCGTCATGGGATTGCTGGTAGACCAAATGGAGCAGATAGTTACTTGGTTGAGGCTGCAGCCTTTTTTTGGGGAAAAAGGGCACTCACTCAGGTCCCTCTAATTTTTTCCACTGCCTTTCACAAAACTTGTAGGAACTATCTTTGCTATTGGAGACACTTGTTTACCTGTCAAACTTGCTTGACAGTGACTAAGAAGATGAAAGATGTGAAAGAGGCAGGGCAGCTGTGCCAGCCAAGCTAAAAATAAGAGAGCAAAAAGTTAAAGACACGCTAACTGCAGATTGCTTTCTTAGCAGTTTATACAGGAGATGGTGGGCAGATTGGTGAGAAGATTGGATACAGAAAGCAGTAATGTCATGCTTTTGAGCCTCGAAAAGATGATACCATTTCTACATGAAAAGGTAAGAATTCTGTAAGATAATTTAAGAATGTTATTGTTGGGAGATGTGAAAACGCCAGTCGCTTCACTTTTCATCCTTTTCCACGTCTGTGCCTGCCAGGGATGCTCCCAGATGATCAAGTTCAGTCTATTTCTAGGTTGTTGTTTTTATTTCTAGATTGATTCAAAATTAAAATAATACCTTTTCCCATCTCCCTACCCCAAGGATTACTCATGCTGCAGGCAGCAGAGAACAGGTCACACCATGGGAGCAATTCAGATATTCTGCCTTTGTGAAATTAGGATTGCCGGGGTTGCATCCTGGCAGGTCTGCAGTACTTACACACAGGGTTAGAAACAGGAATTCATGTGGGTTTAGGGCTGAAGTGATCAAGAGGGAAAGCTTCTAAATGAGGGGCAGTAAAATGTCACTCTTACTTTCCATTTATTTGGACAAAAACGTCTAAGTAAAGGGCTGTCTCTGAAATCTTCTCTGAAAGACTGACACTTGCTCCTGGGACAGATAGGGGAACTTCTCCCATTTTAATACATTTCAGAGGCCTCACTTCAGTTAAAACACTCAGGACTCTTTTTCAATTTCAAAGAAATTTTTTTTTCATATACACACTCTAAGTGAGCACACCCACTTTAAACTGATCCGGTTTACAGGCACAAGCATTGAAATCACTTGGAAAGAGTAATTTTAAACCAGCAGAAGGAAGTTACATGCTAGCACCAGCATACAGTGCCTAGAGGTATTTTTAAAACAAAAGTAAGAAAGAAGCTTCTCAGTATAGATAAGCATACAGAAACTTCCACACAGTGAGAAAGTTTTAATATGACTGTAGAGCTCTCCTCTTCCTTTCAAGGTCTAAGAAACTAGAGTGCAAATTTGTAAAGCAGTTTGTTTTAACTGACTCTCCATACCTTCAGAACTGTTACAAATTATAAGCAGGAGGTATATCAACATCAAATTGCTCATTACTAATTTTGAATTTGAAAGATAAATTTATGTATTACTTAAAACTACGTAATTATTTCCCCCCCCCTAGTCCCACATAAAATATTTTTTAAGCCACTACCATGAAAATCTTGCCATTCACAGCACTATGTGTCAGCTCGGTCTGCTCGTGCACCTACATCACTCCCAATGGAGAAGCGAAACATGAGTGGTGATGTCAGGGCAGCTTCCCATTGCAGAAATGGAACTGAAGCCCACATGAGCAGAGCCACTGGAGCACCACTGAGTTAGCCTCCCAGCATAGCTTGAACAGCAGTTTCCCAGAGGTCCAGCTCCAGAAACAACTCACTCAGACGAGCTGACATGAGAGATCATGAGGAAGCAGCACATAACACACAAACACTGCAGAGCAACTTGAGGTCACGTACTCTGATAATCTACAAAGTACTAACATACTCTATGTGCATTTCTGTGTCTGTTTCCTCACCTTCACAGAGTGCTCACTGTGTCCCTCCAAGATCCTGCAAATCACAAGTCTTCTCTATGTGTCAGACCAGCTCCCTGTGATTATGGCTGCTCTTAACCGTTACCCATCTTCATCAAGAGCATTTCCTTTTCTTCCAACCCCCACACTTCCTGTGCATCTTCTTTTTCTTCCCCAGCTAAGAGTTTGATCTTAGAGGTTATCACCTGCTCTTGATTTTCATATTTAATTTTATTCTTTTGTTTTGCATTTCACAATGTTTCAAATTTGACCCTCTACTCAGATACTTAATCCAAATGAAGGAAGACTAGATATAAGGAAGAAATGTTTCACTGTGAGTGTGGTGAAACACTGGAACAGGTTTCCTAGAGGGCACATCCCTGGAAACATTCAAAGTCAGGTTGGACAGGGCTTCAAGAAACCTGACTAAGTCGAAGATGTCCTTGCCCATTGAATGAGGGTTGGACTAGATGACCTTTAAAGATCCTTTCCAACTCAAAACATTTTATGGTTCTATGGTATTTAACTCACTGAAAAATGAGGGCAACATGCCAGTTATGAGCAAATCATTGGCTCCACCACTTAGCAATTTCTGAATAGTATCAAAATCGCACTCAAACATTTTCTGTTGTATGTAGAAAGATCCACGCATCAGCAAATACACATGCTGTTAACAGTACTAATTTTGAAGAGATTTTAAAACGATATGATGAGTGGAGTAGTAAAATTCATAACAAGCCAAAAGTTTCAGAGAGCTGAAGGTTACAAAAGTTGGATTCCATCTTCCCTTCTGCCATGGAAGCTATTTGGACAGCTGAAGGTGAAAGTCAAACATGATAAGAATCCTCACTAGAGAGGACTGTTTGATCTAAAAAAAAACCCACTGTCAAAAGGATAAAGTCTCTTCATCAAGTGAGTTAATTTAAAGATTAATGAGGATTTTGCATTCATCAAGATCTTGATTAACAACACGTAAAAAAGTAGCAGACCTACAAATGTAGTTGAGTTTTAAAGAGCTGAAAGAGATCTGTTTTACTGCAGGCATAAAATGAGTAGTTGCTGTCTGTAGCACACATGCTCGATAGTGCCATGGAAGAAACAGCTCCAAAGGGGTGAAAAAGTGCAAGATGAAAATCTGACCTAACGAATAACAGAATGAAATCACTGAATTCAAAGTTTCACATCCAAACATATCTATTGCAAATAGATCAAGAGAGGGCACATGGATTCATTTATCTCAAACAGGCACTGCTTGCTTGCAGCCAGCTGCCATTGTTGTGGCTTTCTCCATGCTGTAACCCTGACACAGCTTTTCTTTCTCTATTACAGCAAACACAGATAGTTGCTTGTCTTGTACCAGGCATATCGACTCCAAGATCTATTGTTATCACTTGAATTATTTCAAATCAAGCATTTTATTGGTTCGCGTTATCTGTTTTCCAATAGTAAAAGCAGACGTTTTTCAGGAGTGTCCTAGTGGATAATGATTCTCTATTCTCTGTGATACCGAAAATGACTGGTCGATAAAAGACCTCCCGACACATCATCTGCCGTCACTGCAAAATCTTGAAATATTTTCACCTCAAGACTGCAGCAGCTGAAGGAGGGTCTTATAGGGACCCTCGCAGAGACAAACCTTCACCTCAGAACTGCGGAAAAGAGTCTCAGAATAAATTTATCGGTTGGAGTGAACTACGGCGAAAAATAACAAGATAAAGCTGGGGCTTGGCCTCAGCCTTTCGGGCGGGGTTTTCGCTGCACTGGCGGCTTTCAGAGTTCCCGGAACGATAAGCTCAGGGCTCTGTTTCCGGGAGGAAGGGAAGGGAGTGAGGGAAGGAAGCGGGGCAGGTTTGACCGAGGCACCGGCGTGCAGGGCGCCTCGCCGGGTGGGCGGTGAAGAGGGCAGCGGTGTTGGCGCGGCGGTTTCGGTGTCCGGACCGTCTCCACTCAGCTTCACCCATCGGCCGCGCAGGAGGATGAACCTGGAGCGGTTGAGGAAGCGGGTGCGGCAGTACATCGACCAGGTGAGGCGCGGGGGAAGTGGCCGTTGGCGCGGGGTGGGGTTTGCTGAAGAAGGGGCGGCTGGCCCGCTGGCTTTTCCTGAGGCAGAGCCCCTCTTAGCCCTGTTCCTAGGAGGAGGGAGGCCCGGCGAGAATGTGGATTGCAGGTGCCAGCCTCTGTGTCCGGAGAGGGAATTAATTTTGAAATAATGCCCCATTTCCCCTCGAAGGGGAGGCAGCGGGGGCGGGAGAGGAGTGCGGCGGGCCGGAAGCGCCAGCTGTGCGGTCTCCGCTGGGAACCGGGGCTTGTGGCCTCCTGGTAGCGTGACGGGGGGATTTTGGAGGAGAGTGAGGAGGAAAGCCGTCTGTTGGAGAAGCAAGGCTACTATGTAGTGAAGACGCTTTTTTAAGATCCCTCCCTTAAAGGTTGCGCAAGTTGGGCCACGCTTACCAGGTGATTATAGGTGCCTGTCTTACTAATGTGCGGCACTATAGGCTGCTGTTAGAAGAGCAGTCTTGTTTTCCTTTGTTGATGGATTCAGCAATTGTGTTGCTGCAGGGCAAACAAACAAACCCCACACATTAGGAAAAATACATTAATAAATTACATTAAGTATAGCGTGAAACTGCACAGTTTTATTTCTAAATCAAAGATTCATTGGGATCCTAAGTTAATTTAGTGGGTTTTATCGTTTAGTTCTGTTGTATTCATTTGAGTTAGAGTGGTTCACCAGGCTGCTTGGCTATGAGCTACATGCGACTTGTGGAGCTCTGAAGAAGAGGGCCATCAGGCGCACCATAAGACAGGTTCTTTGTGTAATATACTTGGCTTTTTTGTACTGTAGACCTGCCTAAGGAAAGTTGTGTAGTGTCCTACAGCACGGAGTTATGCTTTTCTTTTTGTGGTGTTGAGAGAGTTATTTAAACCTCAGTTCTTGTAGACATCTATTACACATGTCGGGTTTTGGTTTAGTGGAGTTTTTTGGTTTTGTTTCTGGAATCACAGATTAAGACTAAATTATTCTCTTGGCAATTTTGCTGGGCATTCTTAATTCCCATTAAGTAGAGAATGTGAGAATACAATATGGAAGAGACCACTTAGGCCATGGACCGTAGAGCTTTGTGAAAACTAGAATACCGTCAGTACGCGTTTTGGAAAAGTCTGCCAAACTTCAGAAACACAGAATGGTCCCTAAGACTGCAAACAAAGTATGCAGCTGTAACCTTGTGGGAAAAGCAGAAATGATCAAGGGTTTTCTAGTATTGCAAGTCCATGCAGTGGCAGGATATCTGTTAAAACATCCTGCAGATACTTGAAAGGGTATTATCTGTCATAATATAGAGAAGGATAAAAATGAACAGCAGTAGCCTCTGCTGATATTCTTAAAGAACAATCCCAGCCATTCTATGAGATTTTGTCTGGCACACCAAATCTGCTTGCAATCTTATCTGAGTGGGATATATCTGCGATCTTTTCTTCTATGTATCTGTAGTTGCCATCAGTCTCCTGCATTTCACCTGCTTAACTGTAGACTTGACAGTGAAACTATGTATCCAGGAATAAGGGGAAATCTACACAGGGGCTGGCTTGTGTAAGATTAAAGCATCCTGATTGGGGAAAGAAAATTTCAAACAGAGATGGTGGTGCTAAAGCTTCTCAAGGTAATTTATATATCTATATCCATTATACAGAGAGAGAAAGTGAGGGGAGAGTATACTCCTTTAAAATACAGTAGGGAAGGGCGGGTTCTTCCTACTTTTTCAGTGATAACAAATCAGCAAATGACCTATTGCCATACTTATGATGTGCTTACCTTTTGGTCAAAGATATTGCATTTTACTGAAAAGGAACAAGCAACTCCGCTTCAAATTACTTCTCAATGTGTTTTACAGCTACAATATTGTCACTTTTAAACTTTTTTTTGAGCTTACAGAAATCTCAAATGTGAATTGCCATTCAAAACTACATGCATAAGATATTAAATGTGAATGATGTACAGTATATGTCAGAATAATCCAGGAACAGTAACTCCAAATAAATACTAATTATATCTATCATGTTTTTACAGCAGCAATATCAAAGTGCCCTGTTTTGGGCAGACAAAGTAGCTTCACTGTCTCACGGTAAGTAATGGCTTTTTACATTGTTTGATAAACTTATTTCTCATGTCCTGTTTTGGATTTGTTGGGTTTTGTTGGGGTTTTTTTAAAGCTATTTGGCTAAATGTTGAAGTTTTGAATTTGGTGTGTGATTTTCTGTGATCTCTGAGTGCTGTTTTTCCAAATAGAGCAGGGCCAATCTTCCTGCCCTTTTGAACTTCAAGTTAAAACTATGGTTTTGCCAAATACTAAGGTCTGCCTGCCTTAAAAGACAAAAGAGTGAGCTCCAAGAGCTGGTGGTGGTTTCCTGCAGGATTCATTGTTGCTCTGGGTGACAAATAGAACTCAGATTTATGAAGTGAGTTGATGCTGGCAGCTCGTGTTTGCCTACAGCCACCATCCATTTACGCTTCCTAATTTTTTTCCTAGGGTATTGATTCCAGAAAAGCTTTGGTTGTCAATAAAGTAGGAGAGTCCCAAGCTATGCTTTTGCAATTGTAGCTCAGGTTGCAGAAGTCTAGTGCTTTCACTTTCACTGTTATTAGGTTCCCACTGATCTTTTTTGTTAGAGACAGTTCTGTTGGTTTGTTTTTTTGTCCGCCCTATGTCCAAGGGCAGGCTAACTTACTATGGATACTTTTTTACATCTGTATCACTGTTGTGTCCTCCTCGTGATACACCTCTGACATGAGATTCTTTGATGTCACTGTCCAGTACACTACCTCATGTCTTTAAAGTTAA
The DNA here is from genome assembly GCA_013399055.1 of Ramphastos sulfuratus. Lineage (NCBI taxonomy): Eukaryota > Metazoa > Chordata > Aves > Piciformes > Ramphastidae > Ramphastos > Ramphastos sulfuratus. Next base: position 89,169 of record WBNM01017713.1, on the reverse strand, counting down.
AATCAGATTTTCGTTGTTGTTGTTTTAACCTCTTGCAGGTAGATACTATGAGCTGTTTATATGTATATATATGTCTATATCTATGTATGTATGTAAAACTTCAACCTTTTAATTCAGTAGGACAGTAGAGTAGGGGAAATATACATTTCTAGTGAAGCAAATGTAAATCTTTTGTATCTAAGTGTTTAAAGATATATTATAAATTAACGCTTTAAAATTTGTTTTTATTTCAGAGGAACCACAAGATATCTACTGGTTGGCCCAATGTCTTTACTTAACAGCTCAGTACCATAGGGCAGCACATGCCCTCCGATCACGTAAGCTGGACAAGGTATGTCATTTTAGTCAAAGACTAAACCCCTGCATGATGTAGTTTATCTGAACCAAGTATAGCCCTGTGTTCAGTCGGCAACACTGAAACTTCGTCTCCAGATAGGGTCACAGAAAGAGAAAAGGTCTGAGGATGTAACTGCAACAGGTATCGGAAGGGGAAGTGTCACTTCAGGTGTAGTTTTTAAGTCGTTCATCCACTCTGCTACTGAGTGAAGCAGTCTGCTAAGAGTGAAGCAAGTGTGACTTTAGAGCATTTAATAGTAGACCAAATGCTACAGACCTAGTCATTTTGCTCAGATAAGATTTTTGGAGGTGAAAGGTGTGAAGGATCCATACAGCTGAAAAAAGCAGGGAGCAAAATGGAGTCTAGCAGTTGCTGTAAACATGCTGCCTCTCTATAACTAACATGTATGAAAACTTTCTTTCAGTTATATGAAGCATGTCGCTACCTTGCAGCTAGATGTCACGTGAGTACATGTTTTACCCTCTCTTGGAACTGAACCAAGCCAAATAAAAGATGCATCTTGTGAAGATTAGGTACCTGACAGGTGGTGAAGAGGTCTATGCTCATTCCAGTAACAGATTTAAATTTTGGGACAGTTGATTTCTTTAATCTTCAGTACCAGTCATTAGAGTATCTATTGTGGTATAATTCTGAAGAAATCTAACTGCCCTTTGTTCCCAAGAAACAAAATACTCTTCTAATATTTTTGTGGGGAAAGAATATGAACCATTTTTGCCTCAGATCTTCATGTTTACATTTTTAATTCATTAATTGTAGTCTGACCAGACAAGATGTGATTTGTGGCTGCATAAATATGGTTAGCGCCTTTATAGTTCTGTATAAAATGTGATACACAGGTAGTAAGCCATGGTGCTTTCACAGCAAAAGTTAATCAATTGGTAGATTAAATATAGAAATTTGAAATAGAGTAATGTGCTGCTTACAGAATAAGATCATTGTATTTTATTAAAACCTGTATTAACTATTTTTAGAAGCATATCTACTCTCATGATTGCATAATGCTGAATAATAGTTTCCGTAGGTGTTAATAACTTTTTGTTTATTATAGTAAAATAGTTGGCTGCAATTGTAGAATCACATATGTCCAGGTAAAGAGTATGCGTGCATGAAAAACCTGCTGATGAGCACTGGTTGATATAATGTGAGCCTTCGAATGATGACACTGTGTTTATTGGTGCTTTACGTACAGATGTTTCAAATCCCAACCTTGTTTTTTATATGCACGTGTTTGGCTAGTATGCTGCAAAAGAGCATCAACAGGCCCTGGATATTCTTGATATGGAAGAGCCAATCAACAAAAGGCTTTTTGAAAAATACTTGAAGGATGACAGTGGATTGAAAGACTCTACCACAGACTGGGAGATGTCGCAGTCATCTGTAAGTGACATATTTTTAAACAAATATTTTTGTAAATGGGGGGGAAAAAAGCGTGCAGTCAAAGTGGTTTTGCAGCTGTATGAATCTGAAACTGCATTTAAGGTTTTTGATAACAACTTTCAGAAATGCTGAATTCTTCTCTTTTCAGTCAGAAGTCATGTGTTAGCTTGCCTGTATGAAAATAACTTGGATTGCAAAAATGATGAGCACTTTTCAACAACTTCCCATAAATTATGTGCAGACATTTTGCAGGAAGTTCATGATCTGGCATCTATCTGTGATTTTGTACTTCATAATGTAAACTAATACTTCTTTCAATTGAGCTGCAGGTTCTGAGATAACAAAGCAAACTTTCTTCTCCTGCAGTTATTTTTAATGAAATATTTCCTTAATCACTTGAGTGTTGCCGTCAATGAGACTTTTTTTCAATCATGCTTGAAAATTTTATGATAAGGTGAAGCTTTTAAAGCTCAGTGAAAAAAATCTGATTAGGCACCACAATTAAATGGGATTAGTACCATATGTAGGCTGACGAATCTTTTGCTGTTATGAAATGAAGTTTATTAGCTGAAGCTATGCTGGAGGTCACTGACAGATGGTATTTTCCCTGTAAGCAAAATGAGTTAAATCATTGATGTGAATTGATTTTGAACGTTGGCATTAATGGGCTTAAGGGAGAAGCAGATTAGACTGAGTTGCTGTGCTGCACCTTAATGGGGACATACAATACCACAAGCAAAGGAAGAAGTCCTCAGCTTCAGCTGTTCATTCTTACTCGCTTACCATTCTATCCCTGGTTTATGGTACTATGGCCCAATGTTTAGGTGGCTGATTATTTGACTAAATTGGGAAACTGAAAAATAATGAAACCAAAAAAAAATTCAACTTCATTAGCCCCTATCCTCACAAATGTGTGTGACAATATACCTCACTAATGTGAAGATGACCTACATTTGCCAAGGGATAAAACTGCTCAAGTGAGTACTGCTTCAAGAAACTTCAGATCAAACTCCTCTTTAGAAAAGCAGTTTTTCAAATTTACTGTGGTAAATTTGCACAAGCACTGATTTCAGAATAAGAATGACTGTTTTTTGAGCTGGGAACAGTATTACCACTTTACCATGGGGTTTATTAGTTGTTACTGTTGCTACATAGCTTCTACTGTGTGGGCTCGTGAGAGAGCTGGTCTGCCTGGTTAATCTGATGATACAGATGCCTAATGTGTTAACTTTTTCCAGGTAATACGCTGATACTTCTGACTGAATTGAACACCCACCTAGGGAGTTTTGAAAGGACACAGTTATTACGCATCTTAGCACAGCTTTATGATACTTACGATCTTTCACTGCTTTTGTTTCTGAAACATCTATGTTTTGGATTGAAAAGGAGGAGAAAGATTTCATGTCAGATTAGTTGAGTCTTGATTTGGCCTCTTTCATCTCTGCTGAAGTCATTCTTGTGTTGCATGAAATGTATGGTTTAATAGTCAACAAATACATGAATTGTCTTTCAAAGTGGCAATTTCCCTATATTGAGTGTGAAGGGAATTGAGTTGTAAGCTAATCATACTAAATACTAGAGAGATGGATGTTGGAACTATAAAAGATAAACTGCTGTGCTGCTGCTTCTTTCAGGCATGTTCTTTTGGCTGTAAATAACTTCAGCTTTAATTTGATTTTTTTTTTTTTTTTTTTTTTAAGCTAGTAGAGGCAGTATTTTAGTGCTAGAAAACCGGGTTCTACCATACATGAAATGCTTTTTACTTTTCAGGGAACCCATTTGATTTGTGCTCAAAACCAAATTGCAAACATTGATTCAGTCTTTGACCTCCAGCCCTGCTTTTCCACCAGATCAAGAGCTCTATATGCCTTTTGCGAGGGAAGATCTATGATGCTTTGGATAATAGAACCCTAGCAACATACAGCTACAAAGAGGCCTTGAAGCTTGATGTTTACTGCTTTGAAGCATTTGATCTTTTAACATCGCACCATATGCTGACAGCACAAGAAGGTCTGGATAGCAGTATTTCGTAAATACACGTAAAATTTGGCTGCTTTCTCAATATGCCTTTTGCCAGGATAAAAGGAACATAGTAAGACAAATAACACTTCAAATGTTAAGAATGGAAAATGTATGAAATGGGTAAAAGTCACAATCTGCTCAAATTTACTTGTGGAACTTTATTTCTCCATCTTGCAGTGCTGTGCATTAAAAGCAACAAAGTAACCCAGCTGCCCTGTTTATTAGCTCCATACACTCTCTGCATGGTCTGAACAACATTTTTCCTGTACAGGCTTTGAATCCACAAAACCCTACTGGTATTTGGTTAAGTTATAGTAGGCATTAGTTAATATAGTATTCCAAGTGATAAATTTGGCACATTGAGTAAATAAAAAGGCATGAGTTATGTCAGATTCATTAAATTTTATTTTAAAATGTAGAAGACAGTCACTAATTTTTATAATTATTACATTTTACATATTATTACACTATCTGCTTTAGTGTATCTGTACTGTTATCTTCCTTGTAGTTTCAGGGTAAGCATCTTAAATTTCTTTGCATTTCTCTAAGTTCTTAAAATGTTAAATCTTGCTATTTCTTCTCTAATATCATCCCTTTTTTTAAATTCACATAGAAAAAGAACTTCTTGAATCTCTACCTCTTAGCAGACAATGTACAGAAGAAGAACAAGAATTGCTTCACTTTTTGTTTGAGAATAAATTGAAAAAGGTAAACCCCAAAACTGGATAAAAAGCTGGAGAATTATTGCAAGTCTTGACTTCAGATACGAATTTTCTTGTATTCCATTCATTCTGAACATTGGAATAAAGAAGGGCTTTGTAGTTGTGGTTTCTTAAAAGTTAGGATGCAGTACATATCCCTGTGTGGGAGTAGTACAATAATTTTATGTAAACGTATTTTTCTGCTGCAGTGACAACTTAAAATTCTAAGTAGTTGTGGCTTTTTAGTTTTTATTTCCTGGCAAAATTCTAGGTGAGGAAAAAGAATATTAATATCGTATTCAAAACATCAGTTACCTTAAGATATTGACAGTGGCAAGCAGCTTGCATGTTCTAAATGAGCTTTTAAGTACATTTATAAAGAACTATTTTACCAAATACATGTTTTATGGACTTTCAGCTTAAAACTAAGAATTCTAAGAAGCTTTAATGCATCTTAAATACTCTCTTTGAACTAAAAATATTTAATACTTATACCATCTAATTTTAGATTGCTGGTTGTTTCTTTTGTCTTTCAGTATAATAAGCCCAGTGAAACACTGATTCCCGAATCAGTAAATGGTCTTCAGGAAAACTTGGATGTGGTAGTATCCTTAGCTGAAAGACACTATTATAACTGTGACTTCAAAATGTGTTACAAGCTTACTTCTGTGTAAGTATACAAAGCAGCTTTGAGGAGTTTTTCCTCCTATGGTGTAGTACAATAATTATGCCTAGACTTAGAGTGAGCATCATTGTTCAATGCAGTGACATACATAACTATTTGATACAAAGTTTCAGATGTGTAGCTTGTGTCTGGCAAGATGCATTGTTTTTATAATATGTAGCAGAAGTATTGAAAGCGAAATTCTGGTTAATCAGCACTGTGCTGCACTTAGCCTCCATCCTCTTTGTTACTGTGATACTTTCAATATTGTGTGTCCTACCTATGTGCTGCTTGGCCTTCAGAATGAATAGGTTTGTTTCAGCTGGTTAGTTAGGAAGTATGATTTCTCAGGCTGACTAAAAGTTGTTAATTTTGACATGCCAGGTAGCCCAGATGTACACCGCTTCCTAGTTGCCAGATGGATCAGAACAACCAAATTGCTTCTCAAGTATTTTAAGTCTAAATATACAATTGTGAAGCTTTTTTTTTTTTTTTTTTTTTGCTGGCCTGACAACTGCCTTTTTAAGAAAAATGTGATTTTGTGTATGTACTGCTGAGACTCTGAATATCAGTAGTATAATATGTAAGGATTTTTGTTTGGGAGGATGATTTTTTTTTTTTCTTTCCCTGTTTTTTCTTAGCTGAAGCAAGACAACACTGTGTAGAATATCTCATAAAACCCAGTACAGGCAAAGTTTCAGGAAAGGCTGCAGTTACAATGAATTTAAACATCTGAGTAAACTCAGGATCCTGTTGAAATAAATTTCTGTGATTAAGCCAACAAAATCACTCTATTTCATCTTTGCTTCAGAAACTTAATTGCCGCATCTTGTCAAGCTGAAAGTGACTGGAATAAATACCTCCTAAGGAGGAGGCTGTCATAGATGCTAGAGCTTGGAAATGAGTCTGAGAAATCCATATAAGTTGAAAGGTTTAGACTCTCTTCAAGAGACCATTTAATATACTTGTTTATACGTTCTTTTATACTTCTCATTTTAAATACTTTGAACTACTTTGAAATAGTTAAAAGCTTAGTTGACCTTTTAAAGTGTACTTCTCAGAGAACAGTCATAATGTTATACTTAAGATATAAAAGATTCTGTGAATAAATTTAAAGATACTCTCCCCACACACACACTTAAGTTTATCAAATGCCAATGCTTACAAAAGAATGCATGCCTACAAGCCATGTTCTTTATGCAATCTGTTGTCTGTTAGACCATCTTCCATTTCCAAATGCCACAGGAAATAGAAATTTAAAACTGAGCTAAATACATTTCCTGAGGCATACTTCTTTGTGTTAAGCTCAGAAAGCTGTTGACTAATGCTTGAAAGTTGCTGTCAAAGCTATGGAAAGGATGAATGGAAAAGTTGTTGCTTCCTGTTTCCTGGCTAAATTTGAAATGACTTGCAAACAAAAGTGTGTTGTATTCTGTTTGTCTAGTTGTCTATTCAACTTGCCAGAATTTTCTGGTCTTTTCTTCTAAATTAATACCTATTTTTCTTGTCTTACAATTACTTTTATTATGCTGTTAGTAGTTCCCTTCCAGTCACAAATAACTTTCTAGTTCCTAAAGTGGTAGTTAATTGGAATGTAACACATTATAAAAGCAGCCTGCTTATAAGACATTAACATTTTTGAAATGTGCATTGCACCTTTGGTTTTGTTTGTCTTTTTGTTGGTTTGTTGTTTATTTTTTTAGAGTGATGGAAAAAGATCCTTTCCATGCAAATTGTTTACCTGTGCATATAGGAACACTTGTGGAGCTCAATAAAGCAAATGGTAAGAAACACAGCATTAAGTATGAGTCAAAAGAGGGCTGTAAGGCTTCAATTTTAAAAAAGAGTTAAGGATGCCAAGAAACCTCCTTATATACCATTTTAAAATCACATATATTTTTCCTCCTACCTGCAGTTCCAAGAAAACAGTGGTAACTGGAAGAGAATGGAGTTTCAGAGCTGACAGCTGCAGGGCAGGAAATAGTTGTGCAGAGTCTTTATTCACTCATCAGTGTCAGTGCCTTTTTAACCACCAGTAGCCAGAAAGTGAGCTGCTTCATTTCTGTTGTTTGCTTTGTGTTTAGAGGTGATATCCCAAGAATATTGCGGTGTACTTTTTCTGCTCAGCAACAAAATAAAATATATTAGTTTAAACTAGAAGGAACTCTTCAGCAGTGTATATGCTTAGGTGGATATGCTTTTCCATATTAGAGAAAAATCTAAATTATCCATGCCTTTGCTGTTGAGCTCTTTATAGTTCAAATGTGTCAATAATCATGCAACACTTGTGATGGAATTACAAGACTAGTTAGTTTGCAGCTAAGATGGCTTATTTTACACGGTATATAAACAACCAAAGCAAGTGAGGAGCTTGAAAGTCTTTAAAACCAGTGAGAAAATAGAATGAGGAGCTTACATGGTTTGCAGTCTCTTAAAAAATGGTGCATTGTATGTATGCCATAGGTCATTAGGTGTTCTAGTACTTCTCAGTGTAACTTTTCAGTTACTTTACAGTTAAATACATCTGAAAATATGGCCACTATTCTGAAGCAGTAGAAGTTTTATGTATTGTAATGCTATTTCTTTTGGAACTGCACAGGCAATAGAATTACTATTCTAGATCCGATTATTTCCACTGTTGTTAAAAAATTGTCAGCTGTTCTAATAACTAGAATTATTACAAAAATAAAAACTCTGAATTATTCCAAATAATGTAGGAACTTGTTTGCTTTTGTCCTGTTTTCAGTATATTAGTTCACAGCACTCTACACTGAGATTAGTCTAGCCAGTATGTTCTACCTTCTAGGCATAGGAAGTTCCATGTTGTACCTTAACAAGACACATTCAGGTGTAATACTACTATATTAATGACCTGTGTTTGCAGAATTCTTAAGAGATGGGCTATATAGCTGCTTATTTACATGCTGTGAAGACTTACAGATTTTTTTAGATGTTTTTTTGGTCAGTTAATTGCAACACCATATCTGTTTTGAGGCAATTTGAAGCATTACCACTAAACAGAAAACATTTTTGTTCACTTGAGCATTAGTAACAGTAGATGTTCTAGATGCTTTGTATAGAAAGCTAAAAAGCTTGAATGATCTTAATGTTTTACCATGTTCTAATTTTCTTGTTTCTTCCCATTATATAGAGCTTTTCTATCTTTCTCACAAACTGGTGGACTTGTACCCAAATAATCCTGTAAGTTGTTCTAAGCCTTCATTACCAGTCAGGCTTTTTTATAGATGAAAGCACATAAAAGTTATAATAGTCAGTTTGAGAAATAGAATTAAAAGTCTGTTTCCAGATGGAGCTAGTAAAAACGGTTTGCTCCTTTTTATTTTCTGTGCATTGTAATTTTCTTACCCCAAGGTTCTTTTCTTAAAAGGGATTACCTGCAAAAGATATACTATGTGAGGTATTCACTTTAAATAATTTTAATCAAATACTACAGTAATTAATGTCTGTGCTTTTCCAATATTCAGTTACCTTCATAGAGAAGTGTTTTCCTTTTACTCAGTCTGAATTTCCCATGTTGCCATTGCTTCCGATCCTGCAGAAGTGTAGCTCTGAGTGTAGCTCTGTCTCTGTATTTCCTACCAGTAGGCAGATGAAGACAGCAATAAGCTTTCCACTTAGCTCTCTGTGAAGATGAAGAAATGCAGTTGGACATTTACATGCCAGCAGTTGTAGCTTGTCTTCAGTATCAAACGGTGTGAAAAGCTGACTGTGATTTCAATGAAAATGTTCTTACTACTCTTTTAATAATCCGTTTCTCTATTTGGCATCACCTATGATGATGTTTCATTAAAATCAGTGTGGTGCAGCTAATAGTCTATTATGATTTTAATGTATAGGTGTCATGGTTTGCAGTAGGCTGCTACTATCTCATGGTTGGCCACAAAAATGAACATGCCAGAAGATATCTCAGGTAAGTTTGTTTTTCCTGGTTTTCCTTAGGGAATCTATTGCTCCCTTGCCAAATAAATATTTAATGTTAATTAATAACTAATTACAACTAGGTAATCAAGCCTCAGATCTTAACTTAAGGACACTTGGACATTCTCCCAGGTTCAGGTTTCATATTTTAAAGCAAAGACTTAGACAGAAAACTCTGACATTTGTCAGTCTAGTTCCTTCTTTACACAAGGAGCCTTGGACTTTTAGATTGCTCAATGCTCCTTCCTGTAGGTCTTGTGTATGTGTTGTATTTCAGCACCATGGAGCAGGCCCTTGCTGTGAAGTAGGGCATTCGTTTTGATGCTCTAGGCTTAAACTGAGAAGGCTTAAATCAACCTGTAAGGCATTCATTTTTCTTCTCAAGCTCTTTGTAGATAATATAAGTAAAGAGGGGTTAGTAATTTCAACCATTCAAATGCCGTGTTATTATGAGTAAACTTTTCAAATTATTGACAAGTACCAGTGAGAAATTCTTGAAGAAGCTGTCCTGAGTGATATAGGTGATTTTAGTGGTGAAATAAAGAATGTCTTTATTAAATCTGCAAGCATCCCTAGCCACAAAAGGCCTGTAGATATGTCAGGGAAGAGAAGAAAAAAAAAAATTCAAACAAACAAAAAAACCCAAGACAACATGAGAACTCAGAGCAGTTCAGGCAAAGAGTAGAAAAATGTCTGGTAAAATAATAAAAAGCTGTCCATATTTCTTTATTTCTTGAGGAAGAATGATAATGTACAACCACAAGGCTAGGGACAGCTGTAGGCTAGGCAGCAGTCTTTGGAAAAGAATCTGGAAGTACCATGGATAAAAACACAAGCTCCCCATATTGTTTTGGAGTCGCAAGAACATGCTGAAGCATCCCAAAGAGGGTAGAAAGCATAGCTGGGCAGTGCCTAGTAGCATGCAAGGGAAGTGTCTTTCTGGCTGCTCCAGAAGGAGCTGTCTGCATCCTTCACATCTTGCAAAGGGTTTGGTCTGATTTCAGTGCCAATTAAGAAATCAACATTTACCGTAGAACATAATCCATCTTTTCGAACGCTTACAAAGCCGTATTGAAGTAATGTTGCTGTTGACAAGTCAATGGCCCCGGAGAACTCAAAATGAGTATCAGATGTTGAAGTTGAATTCAAGAGAAGGCAGTAAACAAACTTGCTGGACAAGGTGGCCAGTAAGGAAATGTTTTTCAAGGAATTGAAGGATAGGAAGACGAAAACATTTGAAGATGTCAAGTTTTGTTCTAGAAGACAGAACATACTGTTCTTGGGAATCTGCAATAAGAAATAATGAGCTTATATCTGAAAAACAAGATTAAGCCTGAATGCTAGAAGAACACAGTGCTTAAGGCTAGTTAAGCAATAGAACACATTACTTGTGGAACAGGTAGAATCTCCATGCCAGAAGCTTTTAAGAAAAGATTGGGCATACCTGACATCAGTTGTTTATTCCTTAATGGTCTTGCCTTCAGACTGAGAAAATAACTTACAGAGCTTTTTCCTGTTCCTGTCAAGTCCATCTTTCTGTAAAGACTCCATGTCGCAGTCTTGATGCTCAGGGTGCAGTCTTCATCTCAGGACTTGGGTGACATTTTGTAATCACTGCCAATTGTCTGTTATGTGACAAATAAATACTCTTGTCTTCATTACAGCCAGTACAATTATATGGCAAAATTTCAATACACAGTTTAACCTAAGTGTTTATTCAATATTTCCATTATCTTGTTTGTGAAATTTAAATTTGCTATAATATAATTATTTTGAAATGTATAGCTAGAATTTGGTAATGTGTGGTAAAAGAGACTCATTACGAATCTCTACTAATTTTTTTTCTGTATTTTGCCAAATTACTGACCATGGTTCATGCTTGGTAATTTCAAATAATTCCTGGTGTCCAGGAACAGCCACAGAAATACCATGAATTCTTGAAAACAGGTGATACCTTTAAGTGCTAAATAGGTTGAGCTTTTTGCTACAGATCATTACAGATGATCTTAATAAGTAGCTAAGTGTGGCATAACATTGCTATGCAAGTGGTCATCTGAAGCAGGTGAAATTTAATTTCCAGGTGTGTGTGTTTGTGATGTGCTCTTTTTAGCAAAGCTACTACACTTGAAAGAACCTACGGACCTGCGTGGATAGCGTATGGACATTCATTTGCAGTTGAGAGTGAGCATGACCAAGCAATGGCTGCGTACTTCACAGCTGCACAGCTCATGAAAGGGTATGTCAAACATGTCATATTCAGAAAAATAAAAATGAGTCTGCAAATAGTATACAATGTTGGCCTATATTCCTTTAAACAGGAACACATTTACAACAATTATGTGGTAGAAAACAAAGGAGATAAAAACCCCAAATAATGTAATCATCTGCATTTAGCTGCATTATTTGTGATTACTGTTGTGATTTCATAAGCTGTAAAATGAAAAGTTCTCTGAAATTTGTGAATTGTTTTTGTCATACCAGGTCATAAACTGCTTTATAATAATACCTTCAACAGCTGTTCCATGCTGTGGAGAAGGTTGTAAAATAAGTACTGGAGTAATCATGTCATATTACCTATAAAAACTATTGTATTTGATTGTAGTTATTGGTAAATGTAATCGTATTCATTATTCTTCCATATTCTATTTGTAAATTAAATGTATGAAGGACGGTATTAAAAAAGCACCTCAGAACTAACTTAAACGTGGAGATAATACAAGGAATTCCAGAGGAGATTACAATTACATATCTAAGTTCACGTTCTTGTTAGTAGCAGACAAAGATGTAAAATCTTTTAAACTCACCCTTAGGTTAATAATCCACTTCAATTGGATTTTATTTAGATGTACGTAAACATAGCCAAACACAGCTGAAATTTCTTTATTGTTTGTGATGCCATTTCTGAAAAGTGCTTGCCTGAGCTTTTGTGATTTGTTTGTTTTTTGTTTTCTTAGGTGTCATTTGCCGATGCTCTATATTGGACTGGAATATGGTTTGACCAACAACTCAAAGTTAGCTGAAAGGTTTTTCAGCCAAGCTTTAAGCATTGCTCCTGAAGATCCTTTTGTCATGCATGAAGTTGGAGTGGTTGCATTTCAAAATGGAGAGTAAGCTTGCAAAATAGGGTTAAATACAATCTTGAACATGAATTATTCTGAAGTGTAATGTGCTAGTATATCTGCTGAAGTACTTGCATTGAACCATAGTTTCTCCTGGTTCTGTTCCAGATGTTTACCCTTAAGCCTTGCTTTCTACATTGTTCTTTGGTTTATAAGATTGAATTAGAAAATAATTTAATGCTTGAGGAACATGCAGAGATCACTTATTTTCCTGTATGTGTCTGTCATAGGGTAGCTGCAGGCCTTGAAAAGGCATCTGCCTGCACAAACAAATGCACATGTGCTATAAAACTTTGTGAGTTTTTGCCTGCTCAAGAGGTTCTAAATATAGAACTACAAGAATAGGTGGATATTCTTGGTTTGCTTCTGATTTTTTAACTTTGTGTTGTTAGCTCTTAGGATCATAATACAGCAAATGTAAATTACTACTTTTTACATCTAATTTCACTCATACAACAAAATTATGTCAACTGTTTCTTGTAATACAGATGTTTTTTATACTGCTAATGAAAACTCTTCACCAATTTACTCTTTCCCCATCCCCCCCACCCCTGCACCCTCCATTCGTAGCTGGAAAACTGCAGAAAAGTGGTTTCTGGATGCACTGGAAAAGATCAAAGCTATTGGAAATGAGGTATTTTTCTTGGTCCTGAATTAATTGCCTTGTTCATTTGCATGTTTGTACTTTTTAAAGTAGACCAAATTCAGTTAAAATCTTGGGAGCTACAGTTTTTTAATTGTTACATTATTTTGCAGGTAACAGTTGATAAGTGGGAGCCTTTACTGAACAACCTAGGACATGTCTGCAGAAAACTCAAGTAAGCAGAAATTACTGGAGCTATATTTATATGGAATACTATACAAATGTGTTTTCTCTAGGCCTACTTCTCATAACAAGATTATGTACCACATGAGAGCGGCGTAGAAGTACCTTGTAAGCAGTAGAAGCCCTAAATTGCCCTCTTATGTGCATTTTACTACATGGAAGTTAAAGTACTTAACATAAAGACCTTTTCTTAACTATTCATGCTTATTAGAAATTTTGTTGTAGGCTTCTAGATTCTTGTATGGGTCTGAATTATAACTGGCTGCTGTCCCAGTCCTGACATGCTTGAATATGTGCTTTGATTTAATTAACACAAAGGTGACTTTGTGCTGATTAATTGCTTGGATCAGTGCTTATTGTTTTTTTAATTGAAGTGAAACATTCAGTGACATGAACACAGGAATAAAATACTACTTTATGGGGTTTGACAACACAAGTATTTCATATTTCATTTCATATTTCTGTTTGAGGAAGAGAAAAAAAGTGCAAAATACATAAAAGATCTTTAATAGTTTTAATACGTTTTTTCATTAATTACTTTAATCTGATTTTAACCAATGTTTTATTTTGTTTAATCTGTACCGTATTTTTTTTTTTCGGTGTCATGATGTTAATTGTCCAATTGATGTGTACTGTAATTTTTGTCTCAAAGCTGATAATGAGAATGTTATTATGGTAGATACAAGTTGTGCTTCTGCTTTGGCTTCGGTAGTAACTGCTTTGTGTTTGAATTGCCAATTAGTCTGCGTTGTCATTGTGAAATACGGGTGCATAATAGTTACCCCTTCTGCCAAGATGAAACAAAAGGCACTACTTCTGGAATCTATTCATAACCATAATTGAATGTTTTTTCAAATACTTGTTTTGGTTATAATTCCTGTCTTTTTTAAAATTTCTATAAGTTGTTAACTGCTTGTATAGTGCTTGAGGAAGCTTACGTCGTATTATTTGTTCAGGTTCAGAAAGCCAGTCTAATGTATTTCTACATTTTTTTGTAAACCATGTTTCAGGAAAATCAAGCTGAGAATTTCGGCAGCTGTGCATATGCTTTGACAACTTAAATTCTGCAGTAACTAATTTTACTAGCATTGATAGTGCATATTATTGTCATTATGAAAAAAACTACTGGGTATTTGTCTACTCACTAGTATTATCTAGTTGAAATTTGAAAGCAGCATATTAAAATCCAGTGCTAGTTAATTGGACAGGTAAATACTAGGAGTGAAAATAAAATTGGTGATATTTTTGAGAGGCAAGCAAGCAGCTGCATGACTTTTCTTCGTCCGTTTTTACGTAATGACCTCTAAAAACTTCATCTGTTGCTATTTGCATCATTTCATTATAACTTACAGACATGTCAATGTCTTCTGAATAGACAGTTGCTACACTTATATTTCATGACTTAGTACTAGGATGTCATAGAATCATTTTGATTAGAGAAGACCTTTGAGATTGTAGAGTCTAAACAACATGCGACAATTTAATTTCTGAGAGTAATGCCGTGGTGTATATTCAAACCTTGTTTTAGGAAATAATTATACTGCTTATTACAGATGTTAATGGATAATTTTCAAAAAAAGGTGGCTGATACCTGAAATAAATTATGGATATGTGCAAATCATCTTTCCTGGTGGAGATGGTAGCAAAAGTGACAAAAGTACCAGCATATGTAGCATTTCAGGGTTGTGAAATTTCTGCCCAGAGAGCTTTTCTCATTTTGAACAGTCAGTGATTTAGTCTTGTAATGCTCCTTCGCTCCCCTGGGGAGGCAAATGAAAGCTGCAGAAAGCAAGCTAATGTTACAATGAGCAGCATTAAACATCTAAAGCAATTTACCATATCGAATTGTTCGGCTTTTCTCCAAATGGGACCTGGCTGTAGGCAGCTGTTGTGCTGCGTAAAGGGAACAGTGATTTCTCAATTACGCTGAGGAAAAAAACTGTTGACATCTATGAGTCTTTTATGCATTCTATTATGTTCAAAGTGTGAAGCACTAACTTCTAAGTTCTTGAAGGACTGTGTGCTGCTTAGCTAAGGAAAATACTGGTATACTATAAACATACTTTGCACCTTGAAGCTTAGTAATAGATGTTCTGTGTTTAATCCTTACAGGAAATATGAAGAAGCGCTGGAGTATCATCGCCAGGCTCTAGTACTTATTCCTCAGAATGCTTCTACTTACTCTGCCATTGGCTACATACACAGTCTCATGGGCAGTTTTGAAAGTGCAATCGACTATTTTCATACGGTATGAAACTGCCTTAAATATAAGTCCTGGTCATAGGTTTTGTTATTTACTGTTCTGTTTTGGTTTTGAAACAGACCCAAAATTTTATCCGGCCTCCAAATTAATGTTTTTTATATGTGTGTGTGTGTATGTGTGTGTGTGTGTGTGTGTGTATAAAATTATTTAGTTCTTTATTTATATTTTTAATATTTTTTTATATATATATATAAGTAAGTTTTTTATCCACTGGGTAAAAAAATGGCCACTTTTTGAAACTTAGTACTTGGATTATTCTTATTTAGAAATTAATTATCAGAGTTATCATATTCATTTTATGCACATAAACTCCTTATGCATCTGAAATGAAGTAAAATATTTTCATTCTATGCCTTGAAATAGAAGTAATAGTAAGCTCAACATTTAAAGAAATGCTATTTTTCATTGTCTCAGATTTATCTTTTTTTGGTGATACTTGCATGTTATTATTGCAGGAGAGTTTTGGTGATTTCACATTTTCACAGAGTAACAGTGAAATTTTCCTCAGTTGAATTTTCATCATTCAAGTTGATTCAGTTTGAATTTAGCTGCAGTTCTATTCACGTAGAAGCTGTATTACATACATTTAGGCATAATTACTTTAAGCATGTCTCAATCTATTTCACTGTAGATTGCAGTTTAGTTACACAAAATTAACTTTCTTACAGGTTTTATAATTGTTGTTTTAGTAGTATGTTATACTCATGACTTGTATACAGACAGAGAGAATTATTCCTATATGCTTTTCTGGTTTTGTTTTTGTGCTTTGCTTGCTCATTAATTCATCTGGTTTATATCACAATATTATTTTGGTTGTGCAATGTTTTGCTTTACAATGAAATCTGCTCGGGTAGCATTTGTCAAGCACAAATCAACAAACTCAGAACCATTGTGGGCTTAAAATGTAAATGGTTTTATTTTCTACTGAATACTTTTTACTCTGTGTTTTAAATAGGCCCTTGGTCTTCGGAGGGATGACACGTTTTCAGTCACAATGCTTGGACATTGCATAGAAATGTATATTGGTGATTCTGAGGCCTACATTGGTAAGTCTGTCAGTTATGAGTTTTAAAGTCCTTGAGTACTATGAGAGGAGTCTTATATCAAGAAAAACTGCCACTACCTAGTTAACTTAAAAGGCAGAGTATGGTTTGGTTTGTTTTTGGTTTTGTGGGGTTTTTTTTGCAGTTGGTTCTTTGTCATTTTGTTTTTTTTAATGGATACATGAATCAGAATTTACCAGCAACTGCAGATGACCACTGTTTTGTTCTGGTTTGGGTTTTTTTTTGTTTTTGTTTAAGCATTATGACTGTAAATTCTTACCAGTGTAAAGAAACGAAACACTGCTTTTGGAGGTGGTAATGGTTTCTTTTATAGAAAGCTTTGATTTGTGGAAGCATTGCGGAAAAATAAAATAGAAATACAGAGTTGTAAAATCAGAGGACTTTCTGATTTGGTAACAGCTAATGCTGCTGTAGAGAGATAACTGCAAGGCATTTTCACCATGTCAAAACTCTGCTCTACAGAAACAAGATAAATTCTTCTGCCTCCAAAAATAGAGCTTAAATACATGATTAAAAAAAAAACTTCATAACAGTAATACATTATATTGCCATAGTTTGAAGTATTCTACAAAGGCTTTCTGCCACAAAACATTTCTGCTTCATCTGTAATGAACACAGATGATGTCCTGTCAAGCATATTAATGAGGCTGAAGCTAGCAGAAACCATCTGTGTGCTCAACTGCTTTTCCTGCAGACTTTTTTTTTTGCACAATTGAAGCAGATGTTTCTTCTTGTTATTGTCTTGCTCCATATGTAGTTGGTTAACACATCTGGAAGAACCATGCAGCTGTTATGATATGAATTAATGGGCATCATGCTGCCTGTAGCAACAAAAAAGTCCTTGTATAGAACTGGGAATGGAATTGGCAATTACTTCTAATAACAGACTTTTGAATCTTAGTTGCACTTCTTAGTGTGCATTTTTTTCCTTCAAAAAGCAGGCTGCTGGGTTTTTTCTCAGCACAGCTCTGTTCAGTAAGCAGTAGTAGCTCCCTGACAGTCTGGAAGCTGAGAGTCAAAGTACTTTCTGGATGACAGTTTCTTTGAGATTCGTTTTTGGGAGTGTTCACTTGCGATACACTCATGGCTTGACTGTTTTCCTAGGAACAGAGATCAAAGACAAGTTAAGATGTTATGACTTTGATGTACACACAATGAAGACATTAAAGAACATAATTTCACCTCCCTGGGATTTCAGAGAATTTGACATAGAAAGACAAAGTGTGGATGAAAGTGGTATAGTAACTTTAGAGACGTCGCATCAAAGGAAAACTACAGATAGCAGTCGTCCATTGGAAGAAACATTTGAGATTGAAATGAATGAAAGTGATATGATGTTAGAAACATCAATGTCAGACCATAGTACGTGACCATAAATGCTGGTGGAGAGCTCATTTTGTCTGAGTGTAGTATGTTTGTTTTAGCATTTTTGTTATGGTGTTACACTTTCAAGAATTTGCTATTTTTATAAGAATTCAAACTACCACTCTACTTGACACCGGAGAAATAATGCTTGCCTTAAGGATGATTAAAAAGTATACATGACAGACTGTTTCTATAAAACTAGTCCTATGTGAGAAAGTACAAAATAAATTCACTTTTTAAAAAAACACACAAATGTTTACTGATCCATGTGTCTGCCATCAGTAAGCCTGTGAAGATTTTGAAAATAGCATTTAACAGAAGTGTTAGCAATGTTGTTTAAAGTGAGCAGCCAGTCTAATACAGTATTATTGTGACTTATGAGTTTTCATTCTGTCTGTGAAGAATGCTTTCTTAGTGAATAGACCAAAAAAATCAATTAAGTTTTATATACTACTTTATATTTTCCTTTAAGGAGCAATTGCAATAGTTTTCCCATCATTTGAGTCTGATTTGGTGTCCATTAAATTGATGACAAAGCATGTTACTTTGTTATATTTTTTTTCCTAGTAATTAATTTCAATTCTTTGCCATTATTCTATATTATATTACTGAAAGATCATTTAAGATCTGTTTTCGTTAAGCTGGCTAAACAACAAATACAAATGGTGTAAACATTAAGATAAATTAGTTGTACCTGCCAGAAGTACTATCATGAAGTTGTAAGCCACAGTGCACTGCTGTAGGGACCACAGTCATTCTTTTTATACATAGCTGTTTTCTCATTAGAAAGGATTAACCAAGGAATACACATACACATTTTTCACATGTCTCTGAAGTGAGGTATTTTTACATGTCATCACTGAAAAGTGAAGAGGTAAAGTGTTTGCCTCTGCAATGGAAGCAGTGACTTGTCCATCTACTGAACAGGACAAGTCTGTTTGCCTTCTTAATGTGAACATTGGATGTTATTTTGTCTAAATTTTTCCCATCTCCTCTTGCCTGTTCCATGTATGGCACTGTGTGGGGCTTAAAATTAAAAACCTAATGCTACAAATTGTCACAATACTTTTATTCTGTGACTTCCAGACAAGTTTTGGCATTTAATGTTTCAAATAGATGTCCTGAATTGTCAGTCCAGACTTAAGTTCTGAAGTGGTTCACACTAGAAGACTAGAAGTTTTTCTGTGGGGGAAAAAGATTTTCATGAAGTAAAAGTTATTTTCTAGTCAGCAAAATCATTGGTCTAAAATGTAAGTTCTACACTTTTTCTCAGTATGTGTTAACATTTAAATATGTATTTTCATTTATACTTCTAGCATAAACCCCATTATCTTTGGTTATTGTGATATAATTGTCATCTAATGTATTGGGCAAGATATAAAAAACCCTGACATTAATGTGATTCATGAAATATTTTCTATATTTTTTTGGCACTTTATGTAACTAAGAGGAGACAAAGGATGAATTCCAAGTACATGTATTGAAACCTTGCTGTCATCTTTGCTTTTCAGTAGTCCATCTTTCTTGATTAGTGGTCCTTTTAACTTCAAAATAGACAGTGTTTACTTTTAATTTTGATGCTGAATGGATTATCAAAAGATAGGATGGTACTGTAAATTTGAATGTTGTGGGTTTGATTTTTTTTGTTTGTTTGTTTTTTAATTTTGTATGCAGTTTTGCATAAACTGGAAAATATAAACAACTACTCATCCCACTGCATCTGTCTGACACCTCATTGAGTTCTCAGGGGACAGGTTCTGAATCCTAAGGGATACACACTTGAGGGCATTACTTGGAAAGAACAGTTAGTTGGGAGGGCCTTCATTTGTCCAAGAACTCTGATTAGCCAATCTGAGATAGCCGCTAGTGAATCAAAATGCTAATTTTCTTGTTTTCCTCTGTTTCCCCACCTTTACTTGCTGTGCTACATAGATTTTTTTTTTTTTTTTTTTTTTTTTCTTCTCTGCGACTATGCCTTCATTTTTTTGGCTCTTATATTGATAATGCTCATGTGAATCCTCATCTGGATCAGGGAGACTATAACAGCAATGCAGGACATACACAGAATACTGGCTGTTTTCCACATGTCTGTGCATTACTGAACATAACTTCAAGTCCTAGACACACCTGTACTTTAAAGTTCAAGGGTATTAAGTGAGGAAAAGCTGGGGGGAAAGTCTGTTTTAACACAACTGCACACACTCTCACTGTTGAAATCTAGTTTGATCCAGGAGATCCCCTTGCTTTTCTATGAGCAGCAACACATACTCTTGTAGAGAAGTCTGGTTCTGTCCCAGTGGCAGTGAGAATTGCTGATGCCAAAGTTACCTTCCAGATGTGAACACATGGGTTGGAGTACATGCTCAGTGCAAAATTCAACACCAATCTCATGTTTTCTCAGAGTAGAAAGTAAGGTCTTGTTGGTTTTGTGTGTGGCAGAGATTTTGGTAGCAGAGGAGGGGCTAAATGGGTGGCTTCTAGAAGCTCCGCTGCCTCCCAAATCAGACCCATCTCTAGCCAGGGCCGAGCCAATCTGCAATGGTGGAAACACCTCTGCAATAACGTATTTAAGAAGGGAAAAGCTGCTGGGCAAGCACTTACAGAGGAGGGGCATGCAAAGACCACTCTGTGGATAACGAGGTCAGTGAAAGAGGAGGTGTTCCAGGTGCTAGAGCAGAGATTCCTCAGTAGCCTGTGCTAAGGAAAATGAGACAGGCTCTCCCCCTATAGCCCATGAAGGTTAACAGTGGAGCCTATATCCACCTGCAGTTCATAGAGGACCACATGCTGAAGCAGATGAGCAAGTGGCTGCACCTGAAGAATGCCATGACTCTGAGGGAAGCCCACACTGGAGCAATAAAATTGGGTGAACCAAGCCTTGTGGAAGAGCTGCATCTATGTAGGATGGCCTTATGGTGAAGAAGTTCATGGAGGACTGTGACTCGGGAGGAACCCCACACTGGAGCAGGGGAAGTGTGGGGAGACCTTCCCCTGAGGAGGAAGGCGCAAAAGACATAACACATCCCATGTCCCTGTGCTGCTTAGGAGGAGGAGTAGATAGAGAGATTGGGAGCAGAGCTGAGGAGAGGCAAAAGTCTGGGTTTTTACCATAACTAGTGAGTGAGCCCTCCTTGTCCTTGCTTCAGCTCTCAGCCTTTTGTTGTTATTTTCTCCTCCCTCTCCCACTGGGTGGGGAGAGGGAGCAAGCAAGCTGCTGTGTGGTGCTTTGTTGCCACCGGTGTGGGCTCCAACCATGACAAAAGTGACCAAAACCATTTTACTTCCTAGTTCTAAAACACTTCCTACAAAGCTGCATGTTCTCCTGAAAAAACATGGGATGAGCCACGAGTCTAAAGTTGGAAAAGTATTTACCCAAGCAGAGAGTGGGAAAAATGAATCCTTCATGAAGCATAGTCATGCTTTGAGCCCACCCAGTCAGCAGCAAAGCACCACACAGCTGCTCACTCACTCCTACATCCCTCCAGTGAAAATGGGGAGAAGAGTACAAGAACCAGCTTGAGGACTGTGACAAAGAACAGGGAGGGCTCACTCAACAATTGGCCATAAGCAAATGACAGACTTGATTTGGGGAAACAAAATCAATTTAATTATGATCTAATGGTATGTTAGCTCTGATGTCAGTAGTGGTTTATAGTATTCCTGCCCTGCCCATAGGAGTCTACTTACTCCTGGGCTGCTTCCTCAGTTGTGGTATTGCAAATGCTTTCTGGTCAACTGATCCAGCAATTCAAAATCATTTCTCTATGTGATCAGTT
This sequence comes from Ramphastos sulfuratus, assembly GCA_013399055.1. Lineage (NCBI taxonomy): Eukaryota > Metazoa > Chordata > Aves > Piciformes > Ramphastidae > Ramphastos > Ramphastos sulfuratus. The sequence continues at coordinate 67,695 of WBNM01017713.1, read as the reverse complement.
TGTTTTCCAGTTCTAAGACAGCAAACCACTGTTGTGTTAGCATCATCAGTGGGGCAGAGTGGTAGGAATAGTAAGAAATGGGTGGAACGGTGAGGGTGGAGGTTGCTATAAGGGCAGCATATCATGACACTACCTTGACAGGTATCTGCTGGAGGTTCTCTGGCTGGATGTTGCTGGCCTTCATTTATTGGCTTTAAAAGTTGCCCAGAAAGAAATGTATGCAGTGTCCTAGATCATGAATGACTTCTCCTGGACGTCCGAGGAATTCTTAATATGACTTGGCTTGGCTCCTGGCCCTTCAGGCAGCTCCAATTAGGTTAAAGCTTGTGAGCTGGTTGATGATGTGTGTCTCTCAGACAGGACTTTAGGGAAAGTTTCTCTGTCCTCATTTATCCTCTGTTCAATGTTTTGATCCACTCTTGTTCTCTCCAAATCCTTGCCTTTGTACCAGCCACTTCTTCTGTGCCCTAGTCTTTGGCACTTCCTAGTATCTTTCCTGCTTCAGTCTTGTTCCTACCTGGACTCTGCTTCCTAGATTGTGGTTGGTGCCTGTGGTAGTTTGGGAGTTTCCCACCCCCCCACAAATTCACCAGATTAACTCAGCCAGCTGGAAGTTAAGGAATGAAGCTATACTTACAGCATGGCACAATTTACAAGCATAAATATACAATATATACAGATATTTACAACTATATACAATTATATACTAACTCCCCTCCTTCCTTCCACTCCTCTTCCCTTATTTCAGAATGTCTTATGTGCAAGAGGTGAGATACAGAAAGCCAGATAGGGACCTAGAAGCAGAATCATTAGTTTGAATTATACAGATCCAGGCAGAGGAATTAGTGAAGTGAGCAGCAGCCAGCCAGACTGACTGGCTTTGTTTCTGTTTCTTGTTTTTATGTCTCCCAGCAGAACAAATGAGCGATATAGGCATCACTATTTTCTTTTCACAGACAATGATCTAATTTATCTAATTACAATATTCTAGTTAGCCTCAAACCAGCATAGTGCCTTTCTGAGTTTTTCTGACATTCTGATTTTCACCCTGACTCTGGAGACACTGAGCATTGTCCTCGTTCTCTTGAGGTTTTTTGGTTGTTAATTCTGGCCTGATGTTACCTCAAGTTCTTAACTCATGCTTCAGGTCATTGCCTCAGTTAGCTTTGGCCACTGAATATAAGGGTCCATGACTCTGTCAGGTTGGATAGCTTATCAACATATCCCCAGAAGAAATACCTCCACTCTGTCACACAACCTAATCTCTCTCTTGCAAGGGTCAGTCTCATCTCAGTGTGAGGTGACCTGGCTATTGCCTTAAAGGTTTTCAGAATAGGTTTGAAAACCCACAGGGTATTTCTGCTGTAAATGGCTCCAACAATTTGTTCCCAGGTACTACTGCCTGGAAGATATGAGGAGTAACACATATCAGAGTTTCCTCAGCCAGTTCCACCTGCTTTTATTATTATGCATCAAATAATTTATATCCTCCATGTTGAGGACAGCTGTTTGAGGTCTGTCTGTGCAGCAGCACTTGAAGATTGGCCACAACCCTTTGTATTCTGCTTAAATTGCAAATATTTTTGTTCATTTTATACAATTTCAGTAGCTCCAGAGGAGTCCATTGGTACACCCATGGCATGTACCCTTACTTTAGGGTTTGCTGAGCCTGTTACCATGCCCAGAAGTAGACCAAGACATACCAACTTACTCAGTAATTTCAAGAAACTTTTTGAACCCAGGCGTTTCAAAATTTTGTCGATTGCAGACTAGGACTGAATAAGCCTCGATGTGATTGATGGGTCAGTGCTTACTTCCAGACCAGTCACCCAAAGACGAGTTTCTCTTGGGAGTGTCTCCATTCAGGGACACATTGCAGGTGAGATATCTTTCTGAAGCTGCATCACTATATACTTCCCACGTTCTTGTTCTTACTCTGCTCATTACTGGTGACCTCCCCAGGCACTTGCCGCTGACAGAGACTAGACTGTGGCACTGTCTGAATCTACAACCACTTGTACATCCTTATCTAACATATTCTCTTACTAAGACAAATCAAATGCCAAACATCTACCAGTATTTGTCAAAAGCTATTAAGGTGATGGAGAAGATGACAGGAAGTGAGGCTCTGTGGGAACAAAAGCAGCAGCTGGAATTTGAGAACCCAGGTAAATCGGTAGGTTAACAGCAACCGGAAGCTGCTGCACACCAGCACCGCTCATCTAGGTATGCCCACACAAGACTTGTGAGCCAATGCAAATAACCAGAAATAGTCTCTTTCCCCTTCTCCGACCCTGTTATCCTGTCAAGACCTGGCTGGTTTTCACATCCTGTATCCTAAGGCTCTGAAAGACATATCGATTAGGTGGCTATGCCCACACCGCCGTACAAGGCAGAAGCCCAGGACACAGACTGNAAATATAGCTTCATCTAAACTTCCAGCCTACTGAGTTTTAGCCTGGGTCATTTTACAAAGTGTGGGGGGGCGGGTAACTCCCAAACCCACATCACTGCCCCAGGCCCCAGCAGTCAGAGGTACAAGGCACCTGTAAGCTTAGGTCGGGCCACTCGACAGGAGAGGAACGGACAACCTCATCTGCCTGCCCCTCCCCACGGGGGTTCCCGAAGCGCCTCTCCCCGCCGGCAGGAAGCACCGGGCCGCCAACGGCGCTAACAGCGCCTCCCCACCCGCGCGACCCCTGCCAGGATGGGGCGGGGCAGCACCGCGCGCCCCTCCGCCGGCGCGCGCGAGATTCTGCCGGGCCACTGCCAGTTCGCGCGAGGTTTCTGCCTCGCTGCGGGCAGCGGCGGCGGCAGCGGCAGCAGCGGTGGCTGCAGCCGAGGTGGATCCATGCGGTCGGAGCGAGAGGTCGGTCCGGGGCTGACGCGGGGCGGCGGCCGCGAGAAGTGGCCCATGGACATCCCGCAGCGACGGGAGTCGCCGCGCCGCGACCCGGATGCGGCACCGCCAAACCCTCCGCAGCCGCCGCCACCACCTTCCCCGCTACCGCAGCCGCCGCCGCTTCACCCGGCGCCGGCGAAACAGCGAGAGGAGAAAAAAACGGCTCTGAGCAAAGTGAGGGGGCGCGAGCGCAGCTCCGGGCGGGGGGTGCGGGGGCAGGGGAAGGGCCGCACCGAGGCTCGCCCTGGGAGAGGCGGCGAGGTGAGGAGGGCGAGGTGGAGAGGGAGGTGCCTTGGAGGGCCGGGCAGGGCGGGAGTGCAGTAAGGAACGTCTTAGGTGGGAGATGGGTCAGGAAGTGTGCAGTGAGGATCAGGTAGGCCTTGTTGGACAGACTGAGTCAGATTTCAGCTTTCAGACAAGGGTATTTGAACGGATGCCTCTCCACCTGGACAATCAAGGTGTTTATTCACGGAGGTAATTCGAGAATCTCAACAGCAGTACTGCAACTTGGTGTGCGTTTTCATCTTTTTTCTTACGTCTAGATTGGCTGTTGCTGTGACAGAGCAGGTCCTGCGAGGACGAGAGCACTTTTTACTTTAGCGCTTTTCAAAAAACATTTATATAGAGTGTTATGAGATTCGATTTATTTCCATTTTTCTAAATTGGAAAACAAGCACCAAAAATCGGTATAACTGAAGTTAAGGTGAATTCAGGTATTGGCAAGCTTCACATTGTCTGAGACTTGCTGGCCATTTTACTGTTCTGTGTGTCATCATTCTGTCCCAAAAGTTTCCATATGGTTTCCTGGCCTTTACTGGCCACCCAGTTGGTGGGTTGACTTTGAGTGGCTTCCACACACACATCAGTCCACTCTGTCACTCCTTAGCAGGACAGAGAAGAAAATAAGATGGAAAAAAAACCTCGTGGGTTGAGATAAAGACCCATGAGAGAGATAACTTACAAAGTGTCCTTGCACACGAAACAGATGCAACTTGGGAAAAATTAATTTACTTTCTTGCTAATTAAAACAATTCCTTGTACTCCTGCCTCCAGTGGAGAATGGGGTTGCAAACGGAACATAACAGCTCTTCTGCTCTTCCTTCTCACACTTTCCATTCTCCAGCATTTTGGAGTCCTTCATGCACTGCTCCAGCAGGAGTCCCTCCCACAGGCTGCAGTTCATGAACCGCTGCAGTGTGAGTCTTCTCTATTGGCTGTAGTCCTTCAGGATAAACCTGTTCTGGTGTGGTCTGTTCTCTGCAGGCTGCAGGTCCTGCCAGAAAACCTGCATGGGATCTCCAGGTGCTGCGTTGTGGATACCTGCTTCACCATGGTCCTCTGTGGGGCTGTGGAGATGACTCGCTTCATTGCTGTCTCCTCTGTGGAAATCTCTGTTGGTGCCTGGAACACCTCCTCTTCTTTTTCTCACCTTGATGTCTGCAGTGCTGTTTCTCAGAAGTTTTTCCCCTTCACTCCTCTGTCTCTCATGTTGCTGTGCTTCCTTTTCTGTCCTTAAATACACTTTTCTAGAGGTGCCACCATCATAGCTGAGGGGCTCAGCTGTGCTTTGTGGTGGGTCATTTGGAGCAAGCTGGCTGTATCCAGCACAGGGCAGCTGCAGCCTCTCTTCACCAGGGCCACCCCTGCAGCACCTGCTGTCAGCATCTGGACCCATAAACTTGATACACCAAAATGTTGTAATAAAAGACTTAAAAACTGGTTTAAACTAAATATTTTGTTTAATATATACTGTAAAAACTGTAGATAGTCAGTGGTTTTCAGGTTGTTAATATCTTCCATTCTTAACTAAACTGCTCCTCTTTATCAGAATATTTCAGTAACTACAATTTTATAACATTAGCAGAAACTGAGTTAGGGAAATTGTTCCATCTGTCAGCATGTCCAAGGAGGTAAATCACTAGAAGGCTAGCACTCCAACTGAAGTTCTCAGTTTGAAAAAGAGCTTTTTAAAGTGGAGTAATGTGATTTGTCTAGTGTCTTTCTACAGCATTTAGATCAAAGATAAATCTCCATTTTCTTTTGTGTATGCAGGTAGTTATTCGACGGCTTCCTCCTTGTCTAACTAAGGAACAGCTGGAGGAACAGCTACATCCTCTACCTGCCCATGATTATTTTGAGTTTTGCACTGCTGATCCCAGGTGAGGATGAGCTGTTTGTGCACGATTTTAGGTGCTTAAAACCTAGTTAAGGTATTTTGGATGTAGCACATCACATATTTCTTCCACCAAACCTTTTTTTGTTTTGTTAGTTTCTTGAAATATTTGTGTAAAGCTACATGTGGGGAGGCAATGCATTCCTGCCCTTTTCTTTTACACTGGTGGTTTCAAACCAGAAAATTTTTGTATGTGAATAAGAAACAATCTTACTTGAAACCTTGATGTTTCTTTCATCTTTATTTGGTAAAATGTGTTTCATCAGCTATGAGAGAGAGACAGCCTAGGGCAACTATCATAGAAGTTTTTTCATGGGTGCCATTTGAGCTTAGTTTCTTTGTTGTGTACAAGTTTTTGTGTTTATTTTGTATACTTTTCCAAACAATCCCATTTTATTATTTTTTGTCTCATTTGAAGCAAACAAAAGAAATACAGAATTGTTAGTATATCTATGTACTAGTATTGCAGTGGTAAAATATGATTGCCTTTTGAACAAAACAATTCCCGGAATGTCCATAAGACAAAGCACTGTGTATGCTTCATTTGTGTGTTTTTTGGAAAAATGGAAGTATAAGATGCATCCTGCCTTTCTTAGCCTGTCTTAGTGTTTGATGAATCATCCTTCACAGGCACCACAATCTTTCCACTGACTACAGAGAAATGCTGGATGTTTGCTGCTGACCAATTTTTAAAGTTGTGGGTGACCCCACCAAGAGCAAATAGTGTTTCCTTGACTGGGAATTGTTTGTGTCAAATCATACTTAGCATGGTTTAATTCCTGGGCTGATTTTATTTGAAATGACACTGTCACTTGTTGTCACCACTATGTTAGTAGATCCTTAGCTCTGACTGTATAGGCTCTCTTGGAGTCAGTTCCACAGTTGAAGAGGAACAAAAGCTCTTATTAAGCAGAACTGACCTGGACTGTTATATGTATGTGCAGCATCCAAATAGGTGCTTATTTAATAGAACTACAAAGGATGTGAAGTTAAAAAGGAGAAGAGTTTAGTCTTACTGAAAGTCTTCATAGCTATGACACAGGAGCTCATTCTTGTGACATGCTTAAAACTTTTAAAATTCCTTTGCCTTGAAGAACAGATCTTGGTGATTAAAAATAATAAGCATGAGGAAAGTAAAGCTGGATTTCTTCTAATATTTTGCTACTAGACTTCAAGATGCAACAAGGAAAGAATACACACATTTAAACTTTTTGGTTTTTTGAACAAAGGAATCTCTGATACATGTTCCTTGGATTGTCAGTTTCCTTGGGAGAAAAATGTTCTCTTGCTCCTGTGTTTTGGATTTATGTTCTCTTCTGCCCTCACAACTCTTGGAAAAATCTTTTCTGCCTTTAAGCTCTAGAAAAAATGAAGTTTTTATAAGTTTGTATTTTTTCAGCATGGTTTGTTTTGTGTTCACTTTTGGCTTCATCTTGCTTCTTGAAAATTATGCTTTCCTACAAAAGATGTACTTTTTGAGAATGGGTTTATCATCACAAGGTTTGCATGGCTACAGCGTCTTCCAGCAAACTACAGTGTTTAAAAGGCATTGAGCTGTAAGTCTGCAGAGTATTGCCTTGACTGATGATTTGTTCTTTGAATGGCCCAGAATCACTTTGCCCCCTCGAATGCTGACCCACACCTTATGTACCCATGATTTAACCCTTCACATGTTTACACACTCCAGAATATAAACTTCCAGAAAATGCAGGTTATAGATGACATTAATGCAGTGAGTTGTAGTCTTCTCTCTTACCCACCTGAGAACTCTTCTGACTATAAAGCATTGTGTTGCAGTTTTCTGTCATGTTATGGACAATTCACAGAATTTTCAGAAAACTCCCTGTGGATGTGTCTTTGTGCCATTCTTAGTAACAGGATGAGCTACAGGACAAGGTGGATGTGTTCTTTCTGTAGTGTCCTCCATCTTTCACTGCTCAGCTGTTTTTCTGCATCTCATATTGTGTTCATAGTGGCAACCAATCCAAAGAAATCAGTCATAATAAAAATAGGGAAAATTTAAAAAAAAAATCATGTTATCCAACAAGACAATAATTTGGAGAAGCTACTCAGTGAAGAGGATCCGTTTGCTGGAAAGAGAAAGGGGCTTACAAATGTTTTAACATGGAGGTAGACATTTTCCTTGAGAGCTGCAACATCTGAGTTCAATCCCATCCCATGTAACTCTAGACAACAGGTTTCTAAGAGCTCGTTTATTTTACTTCCAGCTGTGGAGTGCACACTTTCCCCCCACCCTGTTTTCTCCACAAAATGCTGTTAAACTTGTCAGAAATCGATGACAGAAATTAGGATAAAAACAGTTCATGAGCATTTAGACAAATTCTTATTTAGACAAATACTTATCTATGAGAAATTGTTTAACACAAGGATCCAGTTTCTGTATTACAAAGTACCTAGCCCACAAGTAGCTGAAATATACACTGGGTGAAGTGTCAGTGCATAGTTTCCCCTTTGTCATAAACTTTCTCTTTAAGATTCCACTACTAGTTGCTGTCAGGGAAATGAGAGAGTTGTAACAACATCTTCATTTCTAAGGTCATCTCAGCCTAGAAGACAAAGCAAACAAGATGTGCATAACAACTACGGTTGTCTGGTTTTGCTATCTAAAGGTTATCTTTTATGTTTACAATTTCTTACTACAGACAAGCTATAAGACACATTAAAATTTGATTGCAGTAATGTCATTAATGTGTAACACTTTTCACATCTCATCCATTTCAGTAAAATATTCTTCAGAAGTGACTGTTGCATTGTATTTTGTTCATTTTTTTTTTCAGATTAATGTAATTCATTGCATTAGATTTCATCTCTCTTGTACACTGACATCAAAACACAACACTGTTTCTGTGGCGGATTCTGTAAACTTTAGGGATGTTTTTTGTTAGATATGCTATCTATAGCTGCTAATAAAGACTGCCTTCTGACAGTCTGTCTTCTTAGAGTCCAAACATTCACTATTTTTGTCCCGGTGTTCATTCTTTTTTTGTCTGCATATAGATGTTCCCGAGTCTTCTAAAATGTTAAGTGACCAAGCTGTTGCCCTGCAGGTTTTGGGTCATCTCTTGGGACCAGACCTCAATGATGAGTGCTAAGACATGTGAATACTGTTGTGAGGTTATAAAAGTAGGAAGAGCTGAACAGCAGCTTTGCTGATGTGAAAACCAGTCAAATAGTTGATGGCATGCCATGTATCACAGACAGTAATAAAGCTGCTTCCAAGCAGCACTCCTTTTCTGTTCCTAATGACTTCTCAGTGTTTTCCTAAGGATTACTGTAGGCAAATAACTCTAAGTCTGTAGGATGGTGGTATGCATCCTACAGAATTCTGCAGCTCAGAAGGTGGAGGCCCTTTAGAATTTCAGGGGAACTGCCACTATCAGCTTCTGGATGGAACAAGTGACTGTTTCACCAGAGGGCAAAGTGTGCTCATTTATATCTGTAAAAATATAAAGCCCAATGGATTTTAGCTTGACATGAGAATGCAGATGATGAGTTACCTGCTGCTTAGAAGTTACTATGTAATACATGAATAGGTGGAGGAGTTTATTTAGCACTCCAAATCTAGCTGTAGAGATCTATATATGGGTGTACATATATGTGTTTACATATACACACCATCGTAAGTATTTTTACTAAGGTGAGAACTGTTTTATAGTTTACATATTGCTGTTTATATTTTAGATAACTATTTTAAATTGCTTTCCTATTACACAACTGTTAACAGATACATTTTAGAAGAAGTAAACTGTTAGAATGTGTTTCGTATTAAAAATACTATACAAGTAAGGGCTTAAAGAGATGCTAGTATCATAGAAATATATGTAACCTAAAAGATGGAACGCTTTTGAATGCAGTGAAAAACACAGAAGCAGTGTGTTGCACTGAAGAAATGTGCACAGCCAGACTCACCTGGGTTATTTCCATACAGACTGCTCTAAGTGATATCCCAGAGCTGCCAAGATCATGTATAATGCATTTGTCCAAGACATGATGCAGATGGAAAACAGCATTATAGACAGCAAGCATGTGGCAAAATGCAACTGTCTGATTATAAAACTAACCATACAATCTCAACTGAATTTCAAATTCTGAATGAAATCTATGCTGCTGGGTGGTTGAAAAGGGAGTGGCACACAGTTCAGTGGCTCTTCTGCAGGATTCATCTGGAAGGCAAAATGCTGAAGAGCAAAAGCTGTATTTTATCCAAAAAATGCTGAATACAAAGTACAAAAGTGTTCCTAGAAGAAGGTCCTAGCCACAGAGTTCCTGTGGCCCTGTGAAGCCCCATGTGTTCTTTACTTCATGGTAACAGTGGTGAGTTTTTAGTAGGTAGGTGAAGAAGGAATCCAGGATGGGGAGCAGCAATTGGAAGTCAAGTACCTGAAAGCCGAGTAAATGTATTTTATAAATAGGGCAGCACTACGCATTTCCCATTTATTAGGTTTGGTTTGTTTCACATTTAGAGAGTGAATTTTATGCATTTTCTTTTAAGCAAAGTGCACACTTGGCTGGTTAAGAGTTCTGAAGCAGTCAGTGATCAGGCCTTTATACACTAAGCTCTCTTGACAGCTAACTTGCATGTGTTTGAGAACCAACTATTTGTAGATTTGGCTTCATCAGAGAAGGATCCTGTATTTGCTAAGCATTGTCATAGCCATGTTTATACAACCTTCTGCCCTGATATACAGCAACAGTGATGGGCAGACAGTTCTATTTTATTGTGTCACTGTGCACATGAGTATCCTACTGCACAGAAGCATGCTTTTGTATTTTCTGTATGTTTCTGCAGATGCCAATGAAGTTCTTAATAATGATATATAGCAACAACATTGGATTCCTTATTTGCAACCTAAATTCCAAATCTTTGCTTTCCAGAGTCCTTTTTATACATCTTGGGCTCAGTTTTTTCTTATCAATAAATGCTTAGTAACTANATCAAAAAAGTTTTAGAACAAGTACCAAAATCTTCCCCCCCCCCCCCCCCCTTTTTTTTTTTAAATATACTCACTCTGATACACCTAAACTGAAAATGCTAGAAAAGTACTATGTTGTGTACCAGGGACAGACTATGTTGCCAAAGCAGATTAAACAGATGCTGTCGATGTACAAGCTAGAGGAAGCAATGAAGGAATAACTCATTTTATTTTCAGTCCTGTTTCTTGATGGTTATGTTCTAGGTAACTGCAGAAAAAAAAGAAATCCAACTATATGATGAAGTTACGTGCTGTCCACACACAGAAGAAATACCACAGTAATGTAGTGCCTGGGACACTTGTCCAAGTCACAGTCTTTGATCTGTGGAAAGGTTTTGTTTTCTAGAAAAAAGGAAGATGGATAGAACACTGAAATAGTTGTTTAGATTGGGAACTGAAACTCAGTTTTTCCGTCTTGGTTAATAACAGCTCCCTCTAGATTCCTGTTTTGTGAATATTCGGCAACTGAAGTGTATAATCTTACCAGTTTCTAATATCAGGCCTCATTTAATTTAAACATCAGAGAACAGGAATTGTAAGAATAATTCTGTTAACATGATGGAGAAGAAAATTGGCTTTTTCCTGAGAGATACAGTTATCAGAGACTTCTTCCTGTTCCAGCCATTAGGCAACACAAAGATATTTCTTCCAGCACTGCTATAGATTGCCACAATAAAATATCCTCCTTTACATACTTTTAGGCCTTTAAAATTATTTTTTTAAAAACTCTCTCCAAATGAAAAATGTTACATTTGTTATCTCCTTCTTCCCCTTCCACTTCCCCTTCCCCTTCCTGTCCTCTTTTCTATATTTCAGTTTAATTTTAGTTTTATTTTGTTCTTTTATTTTTCCCCCCTTCCTCTCCCCTCTTTTCAACCTATGAGAAGGAAGCTTTCATCTTTGCATCTTGGTCATAAACCCACAGCCATTCTTGAGATACGTTGTGGTATGCGTGCAGACTGGAGGTTTGCAAATATTCTACAAGGCTTGCAGAACTCCATGACAAAACAATCATGTACCACCACACTCATTTGTTCAAGCTGACTAGACATAGCTTGCAAGTGGCATCCATGTAGTGGATGAGGGAGAGTGCCATGCCTGCAGGATCTTTCAGCAATGCTTCACCAGCATAGCCCTAGTCACACCCTAGTAGGCACTTATGTGATTACCTGCATATAGTTCACTGAATGCTGTTCCCATCCTAGAATATCAAAATAACAGTGAGTGTATGTGGATGAAGTAGCTCTTTAGAAGGTTTATCCTCTGCATGCTGTAGAAACACTCCATAGCTGGTATTTGCAAAATGTCTAAATGAGCAATGCCCTCTAGGGTGTTGTAATAATTTATCCTGACTGCAATATCAAGCACACGTTTGGTGAATTTACAGAATCATTAGTTGCTTTTCAGGGTCACCTTCTAACACTCAAAAGTGGAATCCATATGGATCCACATTTGAAATGGGTATAATTTCTTGGTTTGTAGTAACTGTGTTGCTTTGAGCCACCACACGTGTCTGTCCTGTGACCCAATCCATATTTTTACTTTTCTCACTCATGGTGAAACCTGTTTCTGAAATAGTTATGGAATTGAAATACAGTTGCAACTAGTTATGCATTTATTGTCTCCTGCTGCTGCTGGTGAGATTGTCTGAAGACAGGCCACATGCAGCGGAAGTATTATGAACGTAGGTATTTTAAAGTTACAAACTTGAGTTCAGATATGTACAAAAACCTGGTGTAATACTGACCCGTCCTCAAAGGCAGATTAAGCCAAACTGGTTTGTAATGTAGTTGTGGGGATTTATAGCACATACATGCCACAACTCAAATTGTCTTAGCTGACAGGTGGCAATTCAATTACCTCAATTTCATTGCTCTCAGTGGGTGTGCCAACTCTGAGGTTTTTATCAGGCACAGTAAATATTTACCCGTGGAGTAAGATCTATGCCAATCAATTCTTGAAGAATCAGTTATTTTAGGCAAGTACTAGCTTGTTCCTTCTTTTGCTGGAAATGCTTTGGATTTTCACATTAATTGTTCTTCACAACTAGACATTGCTTATATTTTGATAGATGTGTATATCAGATGGAGTTTACTTATTTGTATGTAATTCAGTGGATTGTCTTGCCAATATTATTAGGTTATTTAAGCTTTCTTAAAGGCGGAAATCTCATTAAATACAGTGACGGCCTGGCAACTGCTCTTGCAATGGAAGCTTTTACTTACCTTCTCCTGTTTCAGTGAAAGAAGACTTTCTTAGCATACCCTGGAAGTTCCCCTGAGGCACTGCTGTTACTCATACCTCTTAAATCATTAAAAACTAGACTTAAAGATTTGATCCTGCACAAAGGATGCATATGCTCTACCAATTAGGAGACAAAAACAACTAGAAATACTGATCTCAGTTCAGAATACATTCCACAGTTTAATCCGGGAACTCAATTGTTCAGTTATGTTTTGTCATATATATATAATTAGATGTGTATATGTAAAGACTTCAATATGAATGTTTAAGGTAGCCGTTTCTCAAAGCAGATGAGAATTACAGTGTGGTCCTTCTAGTTTTAATTTTTTTTTTCCCTAGTCCTAAACAGACTAGTAAATAACATAAAATAAAATTGTTTCTTCTTGCAGCCTTTATCCTCATCTCTACTCAAGAGCATACATTAACTTTAGAAATCCCGAGGACATCCTTCTTTTCAGAGATCGCTTTGATGGCTATGTCTTCATTGACAATAAAGGTTGGACTGTTTGTAAGATATTAAGTGTGTATATATATATATATATTATATATATATATATTATATATATATATATGTATGTATACACACACACATACATACATACCTATACCATTTCAGAGCATTAATTTCCTTCCTTGTTACTAGTTACGCCAATTTTTTAAAACATAAGAATACATTAAAAACTAGCACTTAAAAGATAACAAAGTGCAGAATATGTTTGTCCATGCAGTCTTGCTTGTCTGTGTGCTTCATCTGCATACTTACACCTTAAGCAATAGCCTATTAAGATAATTACCTATTGGAAGCTTCATGATTCATCACAATAGTAACCAAGCACATTGCAAGCATGAATTAGTACATCTTAAGCACGTTTCTGGGAGATGAATTGTGCCACTTACTCCCATTAAGAAAAAACAAGACTTTGTATCATTTTGATTGGCCACTTTTAGACATGTATGACGACTTTTTAGAGCATTTGCAGACATCTTGAGTTGAGTTCCAAGGACAAGAACAACAAAGCTAGTTGCTGTCTTTAAAATTGTCAGCCTGGAAAAGTTTGCCCAACTGTAAAGAAAAACTGTAATGTAGGTATGGATAGATGTGGGTCTCCTACAGTAGCATGAAACTGCCATAACCAGGAAATGGTGCTTTCCTTTTAGCATTCCTTGTCTCATTCACTCACACCTTCCATAAAATGCTGCATTGGTTGTATAAAACAGAAACAGTTTCGTGGGTTTCTTGTGCAGACATTGCGTGTTCTGTACACTCAGTGTTGTGGAGGTCCTGCAAAAAGTAGTCCTGTCTACTCCTTCTGGAGAGCTGACGTCTAAAGAAGCTCTCTTCAGAAATCTCTTTTCAGTATTTCCTGCTCAAGATACTTTGTAGGCTTCTAACTTAATCAGATTTGGATGGATTCTCCTAGAGATGGAAATCAACACATTCCTCACAGTGTGTGATTCCCAGATTTCAAATTGTGTGTGTTTTAGGTGAAAAATTGGAAAGAAACTGATTCTGCCAGGACTTCACTTTGGCAAAATTAAGCATGTTCTTCAGTGTTATGAAGCCAGAGAATTCTATACTTTGCAAAACAGCATGGACACAGCTGGCCAGTTTGGCACATTTGTGCAAATAGAGAGCACGGTTTTGATGAAAGGTGCCTTCTGGTGAGGCTTGTAGCAACATTGCATTTAGGAGGCTAAAACTGAAAAAAGGATTATCAAGTTCAAGAAGGTTAAGAAATAGTTAGCAGGTTTAAGCCAAGTTTTCAGTGGACTTGGATAAAGTGTAAACTTGAACCTTCTGCAAGCAGAAACCAGGCAAAATTCAAAAGCGTCACACAGTTCTAACTCCAGTCCAAAGAAAAATCCAGTATTTAAGGCAGAATTCAAAACAAAGAATCCGTGCCAGTAAAGACAGGCAAGAAGTTGCATAGTCCATCATAATCAGAAATAAAGAAGTCTTATACAGTTCTACATACTGAGTTTTACAGTTTTGCTTCTGGAAGAAGGTGGTATGTTTTATTGCATGTTACCCAGCAAATTTTTTTTTTTTTAAGCCTTTCAGCCACAAAACTTTACAGAAGCAACTCAACTGTTTCAGTATGTAGTAGTATGGACCACTTGTCAGATTGAGATTTTTACGTAAATATCTCTAGTCAATAAATATAAGAATTATAAGGGAATTTTAAATAATAATGAAAAAAATTTATTGTGCAACAGTATAGAATCATAGAATCATAGGATGGTAAGGTTGGAAGGGACCTCAAGGATCATCTAGTTCCAACCCCCTGCTCTAGGCAGGGACACCTCCCACTAGTACAGGTCACTCAAGGCCTCGTCCAACCTGGCCTTGAACACCTCCAGGGAGGGAGCAGCCACAACCTCCCTGGGCAACCTGTTCCCGTGTCTCACCACCCTCACTGGAAAGAACTTCCTCCTAACATGTAGTCTAAATCTCCCCTCTGCCAGTTTAACCCCCTTGCCCCTTGTCTTGTCATTACAAAACCTTGTAAATAGTCCCTCCCCAGCCTTCCTGTAGTCATCTTCCTTTTGACAGTCCCTGCTAGCATGTAAAAAATATAAAATTAAACTTTAAAATATAAATGTAGTTTGTTTTGAATCTTTTGAATCTAAACTACAGCTACATATAATTGTTCATTGGGATAGGATTGTAGAAATATTCACCTTTGATTTCGAGTAAGACTGCACAACTCAAGTTTCAAGAGTTTTGAAAATCTTAACTGAATATAGGGAAATTGTTGATTCTTAATTGAATATAGGAATTGAATTGTTGATTCTTAATTGAATATAGGGAAATTGTTGATCTCTTTTAAGGTTTGGAGTACCCTGCAGTGGTTGAATTTGCTCCGTTCCAGAAGATTTCCAAAAAGAAGCTGAAGAAGAAGGATGCCAAAGCTGGGAGCATTGAAGATGGTAAAGATATTTTCTTGGTGTCACAGTGGAAAACAGATTCTGTTTCTTTCATGCATTGCAATGTATTTACATAATGCAATTTTTTTTTCTTCACAGATCCAGAATATAGGAAATTTTTAGAGAGTTATTGTGCTGATGAAGAAAAAATCTGTGCCAATCCTGAGATTCTTTTGGGAGAGATTGAGGCCAAAACAAGGGAACTCATTGGTCTGTTTTCTTGATTTTTCTTATTATTGAGAATATTAAATACCTTATTTGTATATCTTTATGATATTACCTGCAAGAGGTGACCAACATGTTCAGTCTCACAGATTGAGGTTATAGCAGTTAATTTTTTGTTATTCAGCCAAGCAGTGGCAGGAAGCACCGCACCTATCCTAAATCTCTATGCATGGAATCATTTGACCTCCCTCAAAGTTTTATACACACAGAGGCTTCTGAAATAGGTCCTTAATGCTACTGAATACTTGAAGATGTTCCAAAAGATGGAAGATTTATTTTAAAAAGATACAATAACTGAATACTTAATAGTTGATCCCTGATATTAGCTGCTTTTATTGAGAAATAAGAAATTATCTCTGTTCTCATGGTCAAGATTCTGCAAAAGCTTTCAAAGTAAGGCACCACCTTGTTTTCTGTGTGCATGCAGCATGACTTTCACAGTCTCGGGGGGAATCTTTAGTAAGATCAGAACTGAAATCTTCAATGTCAGTGTGCAACTTTCAGGATGACATGGGATATTGATGTGCTGTATTTCTAAGTGACAATAGGCACAACTTACACTCCTTCCCTAGGTGTGACAATCAACTAGGAAAATAAAATTGGCCTTTGTTATTATTTCTTTACAGTGTACAAGTAGCAACCTCTTTTGATTAGAATTATAGAACAGAATCATTTAGGCTGGAAAATACAATTTAAGATCATCAAGTCCAGCCATGAGCATACCACTGCCAAGGCCACCACTAAACCATGTTCCTAAATGCCACATTTAAGCAGGGATGGAGACTCCACCACTTCCCTGGGCAATGTTTTCCAATACTAGGCAACCTTTTTGGTGGCTATATTTTTCCTAATATCCAATCTAAACCTCCCCTGGTATAACTTGAGGCCATTTCCTCTTGTCCTGTTGCTTGTTACTGTTGTTTGAGAGTTGACTGGGGAGATCTGGAACTTAAACAGTTTAGAAGAAATTAAAATGTTAAAAATATGGACATTTAGATAACTCTGTTATCAATAAAGCTTGTTTATTTCTGTTCCGGATAGGGAAGTTCCCCAGCAATTTTTATTTATCTCAAATCTTTCCTAGTATTTGACTAGTAAAAACAATCAGAAATTTCTAAGAATTTCAAGAAAGATTTACTAGCTTTAAAATAGTCTATCAGTTAGAATGATTAGCATTGAGAGATGCAGATTTCTGTGCAACGGTATAGGCTGAAGCAGCTTTACATTAGGAGTTCTTTGTTTCTGTTAAATCACAGGATACTAAATCAGTTGCTTTATTTTTTTCCCCTGCTATTCAAAACTGTGTCATGTTCATAGCAAAATTATCTAAGGGTTTAGTTCTATGTCCAGTTTCAAAGGTGTTACTCTTGCCAAGGTCAATGCAAGAAATGCCCAGGACTTTTTTTCTGGCAGGATTGGGCCACTCATTCTCTGTGTTACCACAAAGCACCATTGTTTTATGCATTACGCGAGATGTGTTAGCTGTCAGTTTTGGTGTGACAGAGAGATATAAAACAAATTTTGACCTACCAAAATAAGCTGCTACTTCTGCCTTTTTTGTAGAGAGCAATATAAAATATGAAAGTTGTGGCTGCTGTTGTTGGTCTCCGTTTTGTAATTTATTTTCTTTCAAAAATTTGAGAAAAATTGTTAGATTTCTTTGTTCAGTGAGGCCCGTGAATGAGATGGGTATGTTTCAGGTTTCATAAATATTCTTCCCCCTTTGATAGTACTCATCACACTGGCTCTCCCTCCCTTGAATTTCTAGTTTCTAATTAAACTTCTTTCACTGCAGCCAGAGACATGGCTTGGGTCCCAATGCACTTATCCTTTTCTCAGACCCTCCAGTTAAAATTTGTGATTACTTTCAGCATGTAAAAGTGCCCTGAGGTGGCCTCTGCTCAGACAGGAAGGAGAGAGAGGTGGACCTGCAGATTTGGGAGACTGGTGGGGAAGGTTGCTGCAGACCAAAAAAATCTGTCAAAAATTGCAATTGAGTGGGAGATAGAGGGGAAGGGACAGCATGGAAAATCTAGGAACGGAGGGAAGAAGATCTCAAGCCAACAATTTTTTTTCACTTTTGTCCATTGATATTTGCTAAAATATAAAAATATTGAATCTGATCAAGCCTTCCCATTCATAACCATGTAACAAGTTTTTATCATTAACAAATGGGTTGCCTCCAGGATAGTCATGTTTTCAAGACTAAAGCATCCAGATGTTTTTGGAATATGAATTACATCTGGATTTGGCTATGCTGTTTCAAATTTGATGAAAACTGTTTTTATCTCTTCCTTTTTTTTTTTCCCTTTCAAATCCTGTCATGCATTCTAATAATGAAATCTTACTCTGTTTTGAGGAAGAATCCTCTGCATAGCTGTAGAGCAATTTCTAGTAGTAAACATTTTCTGTAACTATCCTGGGACATATAGGACTAATAAAATTTGCTTTAAATACTCACAGCTGTAAGTATGTGAATTAAAGTTTGCATTCAGTACTGACAGTCGTGAATGCTCTATATGGTATATAATTTGATGAAATTCTACAAGTTTTTATAGAATTTGGGCATGTTTCAGGCAGCTGGCTTAGGCTAGAGTGTGGACACAGCTCGGTAATGTAAGAATGGCTTTGTGATACAATAGGTGCGGCATTTTATTTATTGGGGTTGCAAGAATTTTATTCAGTCTGCTGATACTTTGCTATGTGACCTGGGACAAGCCATTTATCTCTTACTCATCCTATTATTCCATGGAGAGGTGAGTGCTAAATGTTAGTTGAATGGAATTGTTATATGGGAATGGAAATGTTTCCTTCATGATGTACTTTGAAATCTGGGATTGAAAAATGCTACGTGACATTACAGTAATGTGGGCTGTGTATGAATAGCAATATAGCTAGGTTGTGATGTACAAAATTAAAATGTAGGAATATCTTCTGAACACATTTAGTTTCTTTTTGGTGAAATAACCTTTTGATGAGCAAGAAAAAAGGCTATTCTCTTGAACTGAAAAGATACCTTTTTTACTTAATCAGTAGTCATGCAATGTAACTGTTGCTTCTAACTTTAACGGCAAAAAAACAACAAAATGTTTCTAAAGCAGAATGATGGGAATGCCTTCAAAAATATGTAAACCAAATAGATTTATTAATTACTTAGCTCCCTTGCAGGTAAAGCTAGGGAAAAAAAAAAAAAAAGAGGTTAGTACTAAAGTAAAGAAATGAGTACATATTGTAGGAGTTGAACACTATATCACAAATTTTTTGTGTTTTAGCTAGAAGAACAACACCCCTTTTGGAATATATTAAAAATAGAAAATTAGAAAAGCAGGTACGTTCAGACTTTTGCCTGAAGTTCAACATTTATGTTCCACGTGGTTTTCCATTGGACAATTTACAATTAATCATTTTGAAATCTTCAGAGAATACGAGAAGAGAAAAGAGAAGAACGAAGGCGGAGGGAATTGGAGAAGAAACGTCTGCGAGAGGAAGAGAAAAGGAAACGCAGAGAAGAAGAAAGACGTAAAAGAAAAGAAGTGGAGAAGCAAAAGAAAATTTCTGAAAAGGAAATAAGGATCAAGGTACCTTAATGAAAAAAAATTCTTCTGTTGAAGTTATCTAGACGTTCCTTTGTTATCTTACTGTTTATTTAGCGTACTACAGTGCAGTGCGGAGATACAAAACCAGTTCTGACTGAAAGGGAAAATAACGTAGGGCTTTGAATAAGTAGTGTTGTTTGAAAGTGTGATGTGCTGATGCAGTTACAGCAGGTACCTCAGGCATACTTGTACAACACTGCTACATTCTACACCAACATTTCCTGACACAGCCAAGTTGTTCTGTGCCAACATGTCAGAAGATTGTTGTGAGTATGGCTTTAGCACTTTCATCTAGCCATATGTGAGGAGAGTTTTTGTGTTTGTGCTCAGAACTGATATGTTTTAATAGTATGCTTTAACCAAGTGTTATGGGTTAGAGTGAGTCACTCCCCCCAACAATTTATTGTAAATCTGCCCCAGAGAGAGAAAATTCACTACAACTCAGGATTTGGAAAGTCAGAAAATGAAATAGTATTTTTATAGGTAAACTAAATGTAACAGTATAGACAAAATAAACTATTACAGAATATAGCAACCTTAGAGGAGGTGAGGCTGGAGTAAAGTGGCAGCAAACCAGCAACAAAAACAGCAGTGGGGGGAGATAGCAGTGAGCACAGCAAAAGAGCAAAGGGCACATACAAGCTGTGCTTCCAGATAAAAAGTTCTCAATGCTCCAGTGAAATGGTATTAACTTATCCGTTGTTGCCATTTTATGGCCTATGCCTGGCGTGTTCACCTCTTCACTCATAATCTCCCATACTTTTCCGCTTTACAATCAGTGTCTAAGTTTCTCTGTTCCTATTTTTTTAAATGTCTAATCTAGCTCAGATGCCACACCAAGTTGTGACAGTCTTGCTAGTGGCAGGCAGCGCTGCCTTACAACAATCTGGATGGATGTGCTTTTAATAACTTCACTTAGGAAAGTATATTTTGTGCTATTAAGTGTGGGCATTTAAAACCTTATTTGTATAAGATGACAGAGATCATTTGAACTTCCCCTTCTCTGGAGACTTTCAAGACCTGATTGGATGCATTCCTGTGCGACCTGCACTAGATTCTATGGTCCTGCTCTGGCAGGGGGGTTGGACTCAATGATCTATGGAGGTCCCTTCCAATCCTTTAATATCCTGTGATCCTGTTAACTAAATTTTGTGTGTTGGAAAGGCTTTCTAGGCTGTTTTGAAGAGGATAATTGGTATCATAGTCTGTAGCTTAATGGAAGGACACACAGACTCACCCCAGATCTTGTGGTAGGGTGCAGCCATGGAGCTGTGTACTTCTTTCCTCTCTTCTTCTTGGACAAGTTTCCTTCACCCAAATGTATAAAAATAGTAGTTCTGAAGCTGAATTACAGATTTTTTTTTTTTTCATATCTGGACATAGAAGAAAAACACTCTAGTGGTTTATAGGAAAAGGGACTTAGTCCTTAAAATGTGTTATCCAAAACAGGTTGTCTTAAAAAAAAACCCCAGTATTTATGATGTAATGAGGTGATACAATTTTCCAAGCTAATTCTGTCTCTGAAAGAAAAGGTAAATATTACCTGAGAGAAACATTGTAGAAGTTTTAAATATTGGAGAAAAATAATGTGCTCATTTCAGAAGAACTGGTGGAATGAAAAGACAGATGAGATGTTCTGCTTACTTCTGAAGTGTCAGAGAAATAGTTGGAGATGATCCTTCTACAAAGATTAATACTAGATACTACTCATGCCCTGTGTGGGTTATTTGTTGTGGAAAAAAAAAAAGTACAGACTTCTTGAAAATCTTAAATCTCCAAGGTGAAAATTTAATGTGCTGCTGATATGATTTTTTTTTTTCCTCAGTCTGTATTTCTGTCAGGGTGTATTTATACTAAGCACCTCCTTCTGTATGCCAGTCTATGACAAGTATTTCATGTGGCACCTGTTTTATATATATAATATCTTGAGAAGGGAAGCATTAATTCTGCTGTCTTTGTAGTATTGTAGAGGTTCTACTTCTTAATTTATTGACAGTAACATTGATCTCTGTTATGTGATATCTAAGATATTTGAAAGTGTGCAGTTGAAAGCCTGATAAGGACTGTCACTCCTTAGCAAAAGTAAACTGCCCTTTTTAAATAACTTTGCAATTCATATTTTATGAAATACACTCCTAGCATTTAAATAATAAATATTCAATCTTAATAGGTTACCGATATATTTACTACATTGTTAAAATGTCTATTATGAAAGAGGAATATTATATCATAATATATCTCTCAGCTTCTCAAGAAGCCTGAAAAAGGAGATGAACTGACCAGTGAAAAGTACAAAGAAAAAGGGGAAGAAGCTGACATTGAGGAAAACAGATGGGATAAATCACCTGGATCTGGGAGCATAAAATCCAAATCTTTGGAAGCTTCACTAAAAGAACTTAAGGAAAAGTAAGTGTTTATCTTTTAGATCCTAAATACTTCAATATCAGGGCTTAAACATGACATAAGTGGTGCACTGACTGGACTCTTTGTCACAAAGGAATCCTTTTTTTCTGTGTGTGAACAAACCTCTCACTGCTCTTTTTTAGTAAAATGTGTTAGCAACATTTTACTGAACTGGTGGCAGTATTGGTGGATGAAGTCTGGTATTTGTGAAATGTTTTGAAAGATTTCTACATCAAAAATCTTTCAGAGTTTCATTGTTATTTCATCTGTCCCCCCTCAATAGCTCAGGTAAGACGCTTCTTCCACTGCTGATGCCAAACACTAAATTGGATGGGATGCGCTAGTTTTGCGTTACAGCCTCATGGTAGATACTTACAGAAGGCTGTCTCTGTCTCCCACTGCCTTTTGTGTTACATACAGAATATGAGGTACAGCTCAGTTCTATTACTACTGTAGCTTGGAAATGTCTTACATGTGTTTTCAGCAGTTGATTCTCTCTCTTGTGCTCTGGCACGTGTGTCCCATTGCAAGTGGGATTCACCTATAAGTTATGTAAAATAATGTAGTAATAATGTTCTGCTGAGATAAAGAATACTTTTTTCTTTGGTAGAGCTTTTCTCAAAACTACTTTGCAGTACATGAGGACATGCTTGAGCATTTAAATAAGGTACCCAAAGCCTATATATAAAATACAGGACGTTTGAGGTTATGCCGTAGGAGCTTTGCAGGCTACCTGCCTGTTCTGAGTAGATTAAATATTACCTTTGCCCACACAGGTTCTTGATTTTTATGAAAAGTATGCAGGAGGTGCAAATGTGCTCCTGAAGGCAAATAGAAAAATAAAGAAACTTTGAACATGAGTAAAAAACACCAGTGAATTTGCTAATTGAAGAAGGGGTTCAACAGTAATACCCTACATGCATTATTCATCTTCTCTTGTTTCTGATGAAGGACTTCAAACATGGGCTCAGTGTTTCTGTATATTGAGTATGCCCTAAAAGGTGCTGAAAACTTCAAATTCTTGTTCTCTAATGGGAACTGAACATATTCAGGAGCTCTTTTGTTGATTTCTTCAACAAAGGAAAGAGAACAGGGTCAGCAGAAACACAGGGGCAAGTCTGTTTGCTAATGAGGCTTTTTATATATCGAGCTTTTGGTGGTGCCATGTAACATTTTTACTATTGATCCTATAATTTTAATAAAGTCATTAATGTAGATTTTCCAGGTGTAAAACAGAATCCTTTTGGCTGCGCAGGTACAGTAAGTGTTATCTTGTCTTTGCAAGTGCTCATTTCATCATGATTATTAGTGGGTGTGATTAGGTAGCAAGCTATGAGCTATTTCAGCTGGATCACGAACTGAAGTGGAATCTACTTTGTCACTTACTCAGAAATCAGCTGTACGTGCAGGAGATTGAATTGCCTTTTGAAACCATGCTTTAATGCTGAGTAGCAATAGCTTTCTACCATAAATTAAAACCTCAGTAGGTGCATGAGTGTCCGTGGTCACCTATGGATTTGAAACTGCACCAAATAGGAGTACGCTTCCATTCCCTTCCATTCCATTCATTTTTGCTGTCTTTCTCTGCCTGTGTAACTTTCTCTTCTGCCTATACTTTGTAATTGCTTACCTCACCATTTGCACTTTTGCCTGCTTGCTTGCTGTGACTGAATTTTACACAGCCACTTTAACCATTCTGGAACTGGCATTTCTATCTCTGCCACCTGCTTACCTCAAGGCACATCTGCTTCTTGTTTTCCCACAGAGAAAGGCAGGGGAAGAGACAGATAGTAGGCTATGCTATGTCAGCAAATCGAGATGTGTCTTTCTGGCTTTCGGAAGGCCTTGCTAGGCTTTGGAGTCAGTGCCTAGAACAGCATATTAATGTGAAACAAAACAACTTAGAGCCACAGACCCCCTGAGACCGAACAGAGTATTTCATGTATATGTATCTATGCTGCAGATGCAGTATTTTTGAAATTGTGATGCCTTTGGATGTCTGAGACAGCTGGGACATTGCTTCCACTTGGCAAATGTTTTATGCTGACACAAGCACAGTCTTGTAAAATGCTAACTTGCTGTCACTCAGGTTTTGTTGCTGGCTTCCAGCTCTTCTTGAGATGGGGCCCTTGTCTTGGCAGCCAAACCAATGCAGAGGTTCATGAGAGAGGCTGACAATTTTCACAGTTCTGTTACTAAAAAAATCAAAAAGTTATGCAGAAAGATAGAATTTTATTGATATGAAGCTATTCTAAATGAGAAGTGTGCCATTATTTGATAACTATACCATTAGACAAATCTCTTTCTGATTCTGTCTGCTGATTCCCAAAATATGAGCAGACTGTCAAAAGCAACTTTCCTGTTTCAAGTTTAAGTATTTATACATACATAATATAAAAACCTGGAAAGTGTCTGCCTTTGCTCCTTGTAAATTTCAATCTGTTCTGTAATCTTTCTTCATTATTTGCAGTCTGGCTGTATGAGAGAGACACCTGCTTGCTGAACAGGAACAATGAAGCAAATAAGAGAACTGAGAATTGTATCAGACAGGCCCCAAAATGTTACACACTAATAGTCTTTATAATATAAATCCATTGCAGCGTAGCAGAAAATAAATATTGTGTTGTGGTAAGGTAATGGTCTTTTCTCCTAAATAAAACAGTAGGATAAATTAATTCGAGACATCATAAAAGCCTGGAGCATACATATTCATTTTTGCTAATGTATTCTGCCAGTTGCAATGTCAGTGAATAATTTACAAATTGATACCTGATACCTGCACCATTCCTTCGGGCCCTAAACATTCCCATTAAAGGGAATACTCATATACATGAGACATCTCATGACCAGCTCACAAGGGCTAATTGTGCAGCTTGTGATTCTGGGAAGAGTATTGGGGAACTATTAATGGGATTGCAAAGAGGGATAAAAAATGAAGAATGGGCCTTGCACAACAGTTGCACAAAAGTCCAATTTTGCTTGCAAAGCTTTGTCTGCTTTTCTGAACTAAATGCATAGACAAGGGCTTGGCATACATGGACGAGACACTCAGCAAAGTTGCACATAACCCCTTTTTTAATGAGTAGAAAACAGCCTTGCCATACAGTTGATCTAAACACTGTTAAAGTCAAAGGAAGGCTTTGTATTGTTTCTTTCAGCAGCTTTGTTTTCCTGTTAATTGCTTGGGTTTTCTTTCTTTTTTATACATACTCGTAGGTCACAAAATGATAGTGACAAAGAACAAAGAGATTTGGAGAGAAGATTTCGAGAAAAAGAACCTGAAAGACAAAGGTATCGATTGGATGATGGCAGAAAGCATAGAGCTCACTATGAGTTTGACAAGTTTGTGAGAAGGAATGAAGAAGAGCTGAAGTGGGGGAAAGGATACAACCAAGACAGAGGAAAGAAAGGGAGCTACAACTACAGCTTCACTATGGAGGCAGTAGACAAACTGGGTAAAGAGGACAAGTGTGATGACATGGCATCCAAAAAGGAGCGCATAAGAAATAAGGTTCTTTTATTCATTTAGGATAATCTTTCATTAGTTAAATATCCTTCAAGATCACAGGTTTTACTTTTGCAAACTCAGCACAAAGAAGCTTTAAAAAAAAAAAAAAAAAAGCAATTCTTTATTTTATTTTTAGTAAAACCGAGATTTATTGCTATTGTTACCAGAGCACAACAGCAGCTGAAATACATTTAAGGTCACAGGCTGATTAATATTTATCATTGATATTTACAATACCTAGAAGACTTTCTGTCTTCCTTTCAATGCTAGCATTTTTAGAACTCTATTCTTGGAAGCCTCGTATTTTTTGAGTGTATTAAAAGTTGTTATACCTCTGATCTGTAATGAAATTCTAAAAAACTGTGGCATTCCAGTCTTTTAAGGTAGTCTTAGGTAATTCTGTTACCTCATTCATAAAGTAATAGTGTTGTGGATTGGTCAAGCATTGCTTGGTAGAGGAACTATAAGGACTTATATAAAAAGCTAATTCAGAGACCATTATATTTAGAGGGTGTGAATGTGCAAATTCTTCTTGTGTATACCTGCCAGCATGAAAAGGCTACTGTTAGGACAAGTTGTCCTTGTAGTCATTGTCAGGGAAGGAGCAGGTGCAAAACTAGCACAAATAGGGCCTGTAGCAGGGTGTGTAGTAGAGCTGTCCCTTATTGTCTCACAGAGACATGGATGCCATTTTTCTCAGACGGTCTGATTTCATGGATGTGCCAGGGTCTTTTAAGGAGGTGTCTCTCCTTGTCACCCTCATCCACTCTCCCTTCCAGTCTCAAACTTTCTACAAAAGATTACTGAAACACTGGTTTGTGTAGAAATTTATGCTACATGTGAAACATCTTTCAGACCAAGTGATCAGTGATGTGAGCTAAGGCTGACAAGTACTAAACTGGTCATGCAGAGTGAGTCTTTGTGGAGTGTGCAGAGAGGAAGTCCAGGTAGGCTCACCATTCATGTCAAGTAAGTGCCCTCTGCAAACACAGAAAGCCTAGCATGCCCTAGTTTGTTTATGCAAAGATCACATGGACAATATGGGTGAAATTTAGCTGCATATGCACATTATTCACTTCCCACATACATTCAGTGGCTCAAGATATAGAACAGTCAGAAAAATAGCTAGTTCAGAAACAGAGATTAGAAAAACAGTTTTTCTCATTCTTACCATCCTGCTCTTGAAATCTCAATCCTCAACCTTGGAACTGTATGGTGGGTCCTGGGGGCCTTTTGTCAAGCATTAAGATGCTTGCTATTTATTTCTTCTCTTTGCACTTCTGATAGCTGAGTCTCTGGATTAGTCCACACTTCTAGTGCTAGATTTGTTCCCTAAACAAAATATCAGTAAAGGTTTTCGCAGTTTTGTCCATAGAGTATATTTATCATGTGGATAAAAGTTAACCTATAACAACTTACCTATAGAATTAGCAATGCCAGCACACGATTTTAGGCAGAGGTACAGCTTTTTTCTGAAGTTTGTAAGAATTAAGTAACAAATGTTGCATTTCTGGTTTAAGGTAACAGTTGTGTTAGCTTACATGCAAACCGTGAGGTACAGTGTCTGTGATATGAAAAATTGTTTGGATCCTTTATCATAAATTTCCCAGTAGACCACCTGCTTGCCAGGAGATCTAGCTTTATGCAGATGTTTGTATGTAGAAAGAGGTATGTTATGGATTTCCTATCATAATACAAACCACTAGCTAAAATGATCTGGTTGTGTGGTCCAATAGCAAATTTTGGTATCTGGTCTAAAAAGAAAAATGTGGAACAAAAAAGACAAAGGTGAAGGAAAAAAGAAAGAAAAAAAGCATATTGGGAATTAGAAAAAAGAACACATGAACAAAAGATCAGAAGGGCTTCAAATTATGAATCAAATCGAAAATTAGCATTGTTTGATGTAGGACAATTTCAGTGCCCTGCCAGCGTCTCAAAACTGGCTGTTTAATTTTATTTGCTAAACTTAATACAAGATTTTGTTGAAAAAGCTCAGGCTTTGGTGAATACATTGCTTTGTAACATTAAAAGCTGGTATTGTGAGAGTAAAATACTCTTCCCTAGGAGAAGAAATCTTAAGCAGAGTTTCTAAGCCATATGTTTTATTACTGAAATTTCAAGAATAAAGAGTGCTCCCAAGAGCTATGCAATGTCACCATTTCCAAGTTTGAGGTGTGTTTTCCTTTTAAATTGGCTCCTTCTCCCACTTCCCATTGATCAAATCAGTGTGTGTGTGACTGGGTCACTCACAAAGCTTGTGCATGCTTAAATTGTACTTACTGTTTATTATCAGTTTCTAGCTGTTACCCGATAAACTGTTCTCTGGTTTGTCCTTTTTTTTTTTTTAATGCTCATATGTAATATTTATCTTTCATCTGCAGAGTTGCAAATGAGCAGGCTATTGTTTTTCTCAGTTGATGTTAGCGTAGCAACATTTTTCAGATTTTTACCTGTAATACTATTTTTGATAACTGTCTGCAGTATTTCTTCCTGTTTATGTCAAATGACTTATAAGGTCTTTAATTTTTTTACAGTTTCTTCATTTATTCAAAATGCTTGGCTCCCAAGAATAGTGTTGTAAACAAAGATGGATACTAAACAGTCAATTTTCATTACACTCCATTTTCCCCTGGGTCTTGTGAAATGATTTAACACAAAATCTACCTTCTTCACAAACATTCATCAGTTTAAAATCCCACAAACATATCCTACATAGGTTTATCAGAGCATTAATCATGTCTCCTTCCTTCTAGGATCGCCCAGCCATGCAGTTATACCAGCCAGGAGCTCGCATTCGAACCCATATGGGATGTACAAGTAAAACCTATGACTGCAGTGGGAAATCCTTTGAAGACGCTCTTGATAAAAAGTATGAGGCAGATAATTCAGCTGGAGGTGGTTCTGAGAAGAGTGAAGAAGCAGAATAAAACTATCTGGAGGAATGACTGTGAGAAGGGATGAATTTAAGATTCGGTGTCATGATAAAAAAAAATCCATAGGGCTTGGTTCAGATCTCCACTGACAGCTGCACCAACAAAATTCTAATCGCTCTGCCTCTTTCTGTAAAATAAAGGGAAGAGTGACAGGAGACTTTTTTTACAAAAAGCAGTGCAAACGCTACTTATTTAAAAACAATATTTCATTAGATTTACCTTGAAATAGAAAACCTCTAATAGTTTTAAAGGAGTATTTATAAAAGACTTTTCAGAAGCTATTTCAACTTTTCAAAAAATTTCACCTTTCAAAAAATTGAAAGGGAGATTTGCATCAGTTTGAAATCTGAAGCACTTTTTTAGCATGACATAAGGATCACTGGACCCCTTCCTGCAAATGGCAGTGGCACGAGCTGCTGCAGGGATCTGCAGTTGGATTTGGTGGGACCAGCCCCCCTGGGAGGAAGTTTTGGTGCCAGTAGTGTTTGCAGGATTAGCGAGGCCCACAGTTCACCCAGTTGTGAGAAGTATCTGTTGGTATCTGTACCTCATTGTGTTTACATTGGTTTTCAAATAACTATAGTGTCAGATAAGTGTTAGTACAGCTACAAACATGTTGTTAGAGAGTTTGTAATTTCCTGAGCCACTTTTGCCTTTTGTTTTAATAGATTCTTGTGCTTGAAACCGAAGAATGCTAATGCAAACCTCAGCTCTTAATATATCCGGTTTTAATAAATTAGCTGTTTTTTATGGTTTTGACACTGACTTTGATTAAAAAAAGAAGTGGTTGTACAGTGATGACTTTTTATAAGCTGATGTTTCATATAATTTGCAGTTGTAGGATTTGGAAAATGTATGATACATGAATATTCTGCAGTTCTATTTCTTAAAGAATTAAACACACATGAATGTCAACTGCAGTCTTAACATTTTGCAAGATCCAGGCCAAATTCTGCCCTCTGATGCAGGCACGTGGCTATATGTGTGTGTGTGTGTGCGTGTGTGTATCTACCACTGGTTTCAGTGACAGCTGCGTGTTTATGGAAGGGCAGAATATGTTCATTTATCTTTCATGGCTGAAAATGTCTCAGTTGTCTGAAACCAAGACCTTCTTTGTCATTAAACAGTAAGATATTAACTTATTTTTACATCCTTTTTGGGCATTTTATTATTAAGCATAAGATCTAATTGTTCTAGACTGAAAAATTATTTATTGTATTTTCTCAGACACTAAGCATTAAATAAAAGCAAAAACATTTTGACTATGAGATGTGATCTTCTGCAATTTTTTCATCTATTACTCTAGAAAAATTGAGATGTTCTGCTACTTTGCATTCTTCAGAAGTAGATCAAAATACAATTGAGAAGAACTTTAACATCAAGCTGTGTGAGCTGCCAACTGAAATTACTTCCAAGCTTAAGCAAAACCGCTGTCAGGGAATCATTTTTGGGTTTAGCTCCCACATAAAGATCGTTTGCCAAGATTATCCTAACTGGAGAGATGGGATTTTATCCTGGTGTCCTGCTGAGTTAGGTGGCATTAAAAAGAGGAGACCGGGCAGAGATCTTAACCATATGAGAGTCTGTTCAAAAGCAAATGTTTCCCACCCATTTGAAGGTTGTCTCACCTGTGAGAGGGACTTTCAGGACAAAGGAAAGCAGTGCTTTTGCACATGCTTACAAACTCAAGCTTGGTATCTTTCAGGCTACTCCTCCACCTTTATCCAAGTGCCTAGGTTGTCGAGTACCTATTGATAACCTTATAGGTAATTAATTAAACATAGTTTAATTAGCAGTAATTTTCCATTTGAGACTTACGATTTTCCATCTCTTTTAGTTATCAGAGAGTGGAAGTGATACCTCAACTCAGTGAAAACTGTTAAAGTTTAAACATCCATATATATCAGGTCACACTGCCATGTCCTCACAGGACAGAGAGCCTGGCCTTTGACTTCCCATAGAAGGAATATTCAAAACATTTGGATTCAGATGTGGAGAGTTCACTAGTCATCATCTGCACTCCAGCTGCATCCCAAGCCGCATCCCAAAGAGCCCCTGCTGCCTGAAGGCTTGGCTCAAGGAACTCTCTTATTCAGCGGGTAAAGACACCTATTCTACACCTGAGGAGGCCAGTGGGAGGTACTGGCCACCACCAGCAAGACCTGAGCATTTCTGTAGTTGTGCAACACCTGCTACAACATGCTGAAGAAAGAGCAGCAAGGCAACACTAGGAGCCCAGGGTGTGAGGGAATGTCTCCTGCAGGCTCTTCCCTTAAGTGTGGCCCTGAGGAGATGAGAAACTTCTGCCAGCAGAGGAAAAGCCATGTTGAGATGCTCTGTGCTGATGTCCATCCCCAGCAGCATCAGCAGACTGGGAGGTGCCTGTGGGAGCAGGGATTGAGTTTGGGATGGGGTTTTGTACATCTGTGTCAGTAGGTAAGACTGCTACTCCTCATCTGAGGGGGTTTGGGGAGGCTCTGCCCACCAAGTGAGAGTGTACCTCATGGTAACGCTGCAAGATGCAATGGCTAATGAAGCAGATTATCTTTTCAAGTCTATGCCCTAGTCTCCGTTACACAGAGATACAGCAGGGCCTGAGCCTGTTCCCCTCAGAGAAGCTGCCACCTGCTCCATGCTTGCTTGTTCTTCTACACTTCACCCAGTGACACCAAATATATTCAGGCTTGCAGCCTGCCTTTGTGCAAACTCAGCATGGCGTGAGAGCTTTATTGCCACAATAGTAACTTTGTTTTACAAATGCAGCTCTGCTGAAAATAGATACAGCATCCCTGCAGCTTGGGAATTGTGTCTGACTACATTGCAGCCGACTTTGGTGTCATCTGTTTTCTTCCTTTTACAATGCTCTATATTCAATAAAATTCTTTACCGACTTGATAGCTTCACTGAATTTCTGTTGCCTTGTTTCTGAGGTCATTGACATTTAGCAATATGGAAATGGCCCTGCCTGTCGAACTAGAACTGGGCTACATTCTGTCATGAGCTATTGTATTATGAGAAATTGATATGGAGCGTAAACATTCAGTAAAAAATCCTGCATTTGTGCCTATCATGGTGTTAGAGAAGCTTACTCAGCTCCAAAACATTGTACCAACATCATATTCATTTATACACATGCTGCTGCTTCTTTTCATTTAAAATCAAACGGCTGTGAGTTTTCAGAGAATCTTTGGAGTCTAATGGCTCCTCTTGCCAGCTGCACTTAACCAGCACTGCTCCTCATGCTGCAGTCAGTTTCTCTGCTAGCCTCAATTTGCAGCACAAGTCCTGAATGGCTCAAATAAAGGCCTGAAATGTTGATGTGACAAAACCCGTTCTATGCACAAAATTATATTGAAGGTCAAAGAGAAACACACTTAAAAAAGAAAAAAAAAAAAAACAAAACAAACAACCCACACTAAAATTCATTTAGTACTTCACCCCCAAAACCTGATGCAACATAGGATGTTAAAAATCAGGGGGAAGTGTGTCTTGTGAGTTGGTGGTGCCAAGTCTTAAATGACAAGAGGAGAAACTTAAATTGCCATTATTAAAACTGTTTCCTTTGAAAGAAAGACTAAGAAAACCTATTGAGTCTTATCTGATAATATCCAAGCTAGGTCAGTATTTTTCTAAATAGTCCTAAGAACGTTAAGGTCATGCACACATCAGTGAAGGAGCTGCAAGAAATGAATAATGGGATGTAGCTTTCCTTCCCCAACAGTTACATTGGGTGAAAAAATAAGAAATGGGGAATATACATCAGCTGAAGATCCTGCACTTACTGAATTAATCTGGGTCAGATACTAGCTTGACTTTTCAGTTTAAGCTCTCTACAAATGTACAAGTCTTGAAAGCTTTCATCATTTCAGTGCTACAAAACTGAACATCAAATAAAAGTGTTGTTTTCATTACCATCCATTATTTTTCAGACACGACCTTATTAACTGGTGTGGTAAACACTTTAAAGCCTAGCTAGCAGCATTCAGCATTTGCTCCCAGGATAATATGAATTCCCAAAAGAATTTATCTCTGCTACCTAATCAAAGCCACTTCAGCAGAGGGGAACAAAACAAAAATGGAGGAACTAAAGAAAGATCTGGGCCCTGCCAGGCATGCAGTAACCTACCACTCCTATGACAGAAAAAGGACTTGGTAAACCCCTGTGGACTGAACTTTAGGAACTGTGGCCAGCTAGCACCAGACAGTTCAACAATGACGAGAACAGAGGGTTTCCAAAACACAGAAGCCTGCAACAGAGCTGTTGAAGTGCTGATACGTGCTGAGTTTCATAGACCACTTATCAAAGGACTTAAGACCTTGAATATTTTCCTTTTATTTCATAATCTTAGTTCAAACTTAAGGTTCTTCAGATACTACATATGCTTCTACATTGGGTGTATGACTCTAAGTCTAGACAACAGAGGGATCCTTATTCCCCTCTGTGACAGCTCCAAGATCAACATGTGGGGAATCTATTGTCTTGAAACAGAGATGTAATAAGATGTTGTGCTCACCTCACCTGAGCTTTACAGGACTCACTGAAATCTTCCTGGGTTGTTCTGATTCAGTAGTGACATGCAGCATTAGTGTCACAGAGAATGGAGTGAACAATGCTATACAAGACCTATACATAATAGTATAGGTGATTCCTTGTCAAGATAACAGTAAGCAAGTGTAACCAATATTTTATATGCTGAAAAACAGAAAAAATGGCCACTGCCTTGTAAAGGTCCTTTTGTTTGTCTCCTTTCATGTCCATTTTTGTGTTCTGCCCCGGTTGCTATGTTACAAGAAGCTGCCGCACATAATATATCTGTTTTCTGCAGCAAACAGATTTTTCCATCCATCAATTCAAAAAAATTATTTATTTTTAAAAGGTATTACACATTTTGCACACATTTGTGCACCAGTGCATCCATCCCCCAAACTCACAGATGGCACATGGCAGCTTGTTCTTTTAGACCTCCACTGCATTATACACTCACACACCGAGGCCTGCACATTTATACAAAACACTACAGATCTTTGCAGAGTCCTGCCGGCTGACAAACATCAATGGCTGCCCCAAACCAGGTATATAAAAAAAACCCCCAACCTCCCTGTCCCATTCAGAAAAGGAAAATAGGATACACAAATAGCCAATGTTGGAACTGAGCACACCCTGTTGGTTCAGTTGTACAGACCAGGGATTGAGTCCACCCTCAGCAAGTTTGTAGATGACGTGAAGGTAGGCAAGTACATTGATCTGCTTGAGGATAGACACACTCTACAGAGGAGTCTGGACAGGCTGGTATGAGGTGCAGCAAGGTCAGCTGCCAGGTCCTTCTCTTCAGTCACAACAATTCCATCCAATGCTACAGCCTTGGTAAAACATTCTGCTGCATGGCCAGCAGGAGTAGGGAAACAATTGTTCCTCTCTACTCAGAAGTGCTGAGCCTCCGTCTTTAATGCTGTGTTCAGTTCTAGGCCCTTACTGCAAGCAGGGCATGGAGGTGCTGGAGTTATGTCCAAAGAAGGGTAACAAATCTGGTGAACGGTCTAGAGAACAAGCATTATGAGGAACGGCTGAGGGAACTAGGGTTTTTTAGCCCAGAGGAAAGGAGGCTGAGGGGAAATCCTATTGCTCCCTAAAACTACCTGAAATGAGGTTGTA
>WBNM01017713.1:0-34128 GCA_013399055.1 Ramphastos sulfuratus | reverse complement strand
GGGGGGGGGGGGGGGGGGAGGTTGGTCTCTTCTCCCAAGTAACAAGCGATAGGGCAAAAGGAAATGGTCTCAAGTTATGCCAAAGGTTTAGACTGAACATTAGGAAAAAATGTTGTCACAGAAATCTTTGTGAAGCACAATGGACATTTTTTCAAGCTAAACTGAAGAATGTGTCAGCCTGCTCCTAGCTATACATGCACATTGTGCTAATGCTTGTGAGCTCTGAAACATTCACAAAAAAATCAGATCAAACCAAGTAAAATCCTGTTCCCACATGCAACCTTTGCAGTACATGTCCTTCAGATATGTTTCTGGAGCTGAAAAGCCC
This sequence comes from Ramphastos sulfuratus, assembly GCA_013399055.1. Taxonomy (NCBI): domain Eukaryota; kingdom Metazoa; phylum Chordata; class Aves; order Piciformes; family Ramphastidae; genus Ramphastos; species Ramphastos sulfuratus. The sequence continues at coordinate 33,800 of WBNM01017713.1, read as the reverse complement.
TTGGCATTTCAGGCAAATAAAAGAGTCTCGTCATAATTCCACTCTTGATGAGCACAGGCAATGGAATGTATAAAGCAGAATCAAATAGTTATGCTGTTATGCCTAGAGTTCTGCATGACAAGACATGAGTCTGAGAGGTTCAACCAGGAGAGCAGCTTTCTGCAGCACAGGTCCCAGTACCACCCTATACCACCACTTAGGGAATGAAAGCCCCAATCCGAGCTGAGACATATCCCCTAGGGGACTCTGCAGGAGATGGTGTTGGTAGGTGAAATGAGAAATGAATAGATATTGCTCACCTCAAAAAGATTTCCAACAATTTAGTTGAGGAGCACATCCTCCTTCAGACTGAGAACTCATTTTTTGAGCCTGGCTAGTATCAGAGACATAGGGTTTTGTCATGCTGTGGAAACTCAGCTGAAGTGGGTAAATACAGAACACTTTCAAAAACTGCATGTCATACTTGCTTTCTGCAAGTTAGTTCAGATGGTCAAATTATCTTAAGAAAAAAAAAAAGAAAAATACTTCAGTTGGAAGGGACCAACAATAACCATCTAGTCTAACTACCTGATCATTCTGGGACTAATCAAAAGTTAAAGGTTTTGCTTAAATGCTTCTTAAACACCGATAGGTTTCAAACATCAGCCACCTCTTCAGGAACTCTGTTCCAGTGTCTCGACTAAACCATTCCTCATGCAGCACTGAACCATTCCTATGTATGCTGAAACTGGATCCCAAGGAGAAGAGAGCAATGAACTTAGCCATGAACCTTCTTATTTCCAAACTAGACAAAAAAGACATGCAAGCACCTAGATAAGGCATCTCGTGCAGCACCCGAACCTTATCCCGTTATACCGTTCCGGAGAACAGCTGTGGTAGTTACACCTGGAGAGCACGTTTCTGGTGCTTTGCTTTGACACTTTTCCTGCCCCCTTCCTGGCCCACGTTCACCGTGATGAAAACACAAAGCTTTGGTGCAAGATCCTCCCGGGCGACTTCACCGCTCAGGTCCTATAACCCTGAGAAAACACCTTACCCAGACTCGCTCTCTCGGGGACACAGACCCACCCGGTTCCCCGTGCCCCCAGACACCGCCGGCACCAGGGCCTGACGCCAGCAGCCGGCCAGAACGCGCCACAAGGCTGCGAGCGCCGGTGCCTCGCTCGCTCGCCCGGTAAACGCCGGCCCGAGTTGCCTGGCCGGAGCCATAGCCAGGAGACCCAGAGAGCGTGCTCCAAGAGCCATACTACCTCTCCCTCTTCCAAGAAACGGTTAGGCCTGCGAGCCCGGCCCCCCGCCCGCCCACCTCCCTGCGCGGGAGCTGCGGCGGCGGAATAGCGCCAAGCTATTCCGCGGCGCCCCGGCCCGTCCTCTCGGAGCGGTAGGACCTAGCGGTGCAGAAGAACGCGCAGCCGGCAAACAGAGCCATAATGTACAGAAAAACGCGGCAGCAGCGGGATTCTCGCAGCCCTTCTCTCCCTCACCACCAACTACCGCAGCACTGGGCGCGTGGGCTCACGCGAGGGCACCCTCTGCAGCGCGAGGCATTTAACGGCAGCGGGGCGGGCTCCGCCGGTGTAATAGCGCCCCCTGCCGAAGGGGCGGAGGGCGGCATGTGACAGAGCAGTCCGCGATCCCACGGAGCGCGGTCGTTACCACTCCTCCCTCCCTTCTCCTCCGCCACAGCAGCGGCACGTGACTAGGCCCCCACGCTGCACTTCTGACGGGCTCCCCCCGCCTCTAGCCGGCAGGGGAGGGCGGGGAGGGGCTGCGCCCAGCGACGACGCTTCCGGTTGGGCGGCGGGCGGGCCCGGGGGACCGATAAAGCGGCCGCTATTCGGCGGNCCCTTCCCCCTACCCTCTTCGTCCTCCCCCTCCCCCCGTTCTAATCTACGGCCTGAGCCCGTGAGCGCTGGCGGCCCGGCCTGCTGCCGTCACCGCCGTTGGCGACGGCTGCGCCCAGCCCTTGCCCCCGGCCCGGCGCCCCGCTGTCGCTCCGGAGCTGCCTCAACGGTGAGTGCGGGCAGGGGGGACCTTGTCAGCCCTGCTCCCGCCACCGGCGCACGCACAGAACGGTCAGTCGGGGCCCAGCCCGCTCCCCTCCCCCTGGGCACTGGGCCTGGGCCTTCCCCTTGTCCAGCCCCCGCCGCGGCGTCGCGACGGCTGAGCGGGTGGCCCTTACGAGGATGGGGGGCGGGAGGATGTCGCTCAAGCGGCCGGCAATGGATTCCGGCGAGGGGGAACAAAACCGGCGGGGGCACGGTAGCGGCGCCGGGGCACTGGGTGGGAAGGCAGCGAGGGAGATCGCCCGGCAGAGCGGGAATGAATGGGCGGTGCGGCCCCTGACCCGAAGAGAGCAGCCCTGGGGAGGGGGTGGAGTGGGGGGAGCGGACTGAGGCGATGCTGGCTGCACTGGAGAGCCCAGCCCACAGGCATCCCCTCCTCGAAAGAAAGTTAAAGCAATGGCCGGCAAAACGAGAAGCAGGTGGAGCACGCTGCGAGACGCCTCGGGAAAACGAGTTATGCACAGGACGTGGCCCTGGCGAACTGTCCTCTCCACTCGTGACAGAAATAACTGTGAGGAGGGACCGCATCGCCCACGAGATCGGTGAAGCATACGCAAACCGAAGGCTCAGAACATGTCGTTGGATTACATCCTCATATCGTTAGGGGTGGAAGAAGCATGTTGACTATTAGTGGCAGTTTAGAGATGCCTTCTGAACTGGAAGACGCTCATTTGCATTAACCTTACCTTGTGGAGGCTAGAGAAGGGCTTGGAGGGGCAGAAACCTTTAATAGCTGGTGCAGGTTTTAGGGGGGTTTGATGCCTGCACAGAGGGGAGCTGCTTTAGTTGATAACAGTTGTGCACTGTTGAAAGTAAGGGGTAATTGGAAGCTTCACTTGTACTGAGCAAGTAAGGGAAATAGAGATTTTGGATTTCATTTTCCTCATCCCCTTGAAGCTCATTTGCTTTCAGGATAATGTAAAATGGGATTCATAACATGGTGTCACCAAGATTCTCAACCTTAATTAGTAGTTTGTGCTCTGGAAAGTCCATTTGCACTTCATTAGCTCAGGTTCAGCACTGCCGTAACTTGGAGTTACAGAGCCCAACCAGAAGTGCATGAAGTTAATTTTTCCTACTCTGAATTGGTCATAGGATCATCGGTATTACTCTTCAGTTTAGACTGTTGCTACATCTTACATTAACTAATGTTGCCTTATGTCATTCTTTTAGCAAAGGTGGAAATCTTGCAAAACATCTGCAGTTCTGTCCCCTTTGTGTTTCTGAAATCATCTACATGTGCATCAACTATTGTCACTTTTCAGCTGTCCTCTGACTTGAACCTGGAAAAATGGGATGGCATAATACAACCATTTTTTGCCTGGATTTGGTGTCTTGTGTTCTCACAGTGTATTTCAGTGTTTCAGTGGCTGCTCAGTTCCGGGTGTTTGTGCTGCTTTGAGATGTGTAATTTTAAAGATGTGATTCAGTGATCTTCCTTGCTGACAGCACTTGGCCCATACACATGGGCTAGTAGCTGGGAGTTCAGTTGTGAGGATGCTGCTGGATTATCAGGGACATAGCACTGTCTGTCTCGTTGCCAGTGCATTGGAAGCAAACATCCTTAACCTGCGTTTGCATTGTGAAGTGCTTGCTCTGCTACACTGTGGGGATATTTGCAGCTTCTGGGAGCTAAACTTCTGCTTCTTGTCAGTTACAACTCAGGGATGTAGCTGCAAGAGAAGCACCGTGTTGCCACCAGAATGCCATTTACTTTTTAGCACTGCAAGAACGTGTCATTTTTTACTTTCGCTCAAACACAGCAGTAGTCTGACCCTGCTGATGAAAGTAGAGACAATAATGCAGCTCTATCCAGCTTTTTTTGTGCTGCAATCAAACTTTACTATTGATCCTCTTCACCAATAGAAGGTATGACTGAATGCCTTGCCTCCAAGAAAATTCCAAGGCTGGTGAAAGCGGACAGTTGTTTTTCCTGTGCAGTGACTGATAAAGTTGTCCATCGTGGTTGGAAAGAATCACAGAAAATAGAGGAATTTATTCTTGAAGGCATTCCCAACTATACTGGCATCATTGATTTGTGTTGCATGTCCTCTTTACCTGCTTGAGTCTCACCAGGCTTGATTCTTTATAAAGAGGAAAAGTGGTATAGATCTTTCCGCCAGAGAGAACCAAGCCAGTCTGATTTTGAAGTGATAAAACAGACTACTTGTTGCTGTGTTCTAAAATTCTCCGTGTTACATTTAAATCAACCTGTATTTTTTTTTGTGCTCATAGGTAATCTAGATCATTAGCTTTGAACTCTGTATTACTTCCCTCTGGCACCTCCTCATGACAGTCACAGCTCTTCCTCTGTAGAGGGAAAATGTAGAGGTATAGTAAGTCTTGCAACACTAAGTGTAGATTGTGCTTATTAAAAATAACCTGAAATTATTAGTAAAATTGTAGCTATGAATTTGTAATGGAGCTGAGAAGGGGAGACATCTTGTTAGCTGCTAAAGTTCTTGCCCTGCCATCTCTGAGTGAATTCTTACCACGGTATCTCCTGCTCATACTTTTTTTGACCACTGGGAAGTTTTTTGAGGGACTATAGGAAATGCAGCTTAATCTTCAGTGGGATCCTCATGGATGATGGGATGCCCAATCCAGGAACTGTTAATGTTTTTTGTTGTAAGAATAAAGGAAGTTTCTCTGGTCTGTGCATAAGCTTAGGCCACATCTATTGCTCAGTCTTAACAAGCTCAGCAAAGATTACTGATGCTGTTTGTACTCTGTGGATCCCCTGCAGTATATGTAGCCAAATGCAGAATTAGCTTCTGACTTCTTGAATGTTTCTTTCTGCCAAATCATGACTTTGTGCTCTTGCATGCTAAGAACCAAGGAGGAAAAGTAGATATGGGACCTCTTTTCCCCTGCTACTTTTCTGTTCTTCCTGTGGTGGTGATTATGGCCAGAACTGCAGTGCAGGGAACAGGAACTGGTGTAAGGATCTTCAGCATCTCTGTGGAGAGAAAAGAGAGCTGCCATTAGGAACCTTTTTATGTACGTTCTAGACATCAATTAAAAAATGAAGGATGGGAAGAAGTGGCTGACTGAGCAGCAGTAGAGACTGATAAGTCTCACTGATGAAATCTCTGTGTCTCTTCAAGTGACTTTTCACCTGAGTGATGAACATTGATGTCTGTCACTTCAAGTCAGCAAAAATCCTTAGTTAAGCTAAGAGCTGAGTTGGTACCAATGCCGTTACTATGCTTGATACATGGAGACAGTGCTTGGAGACAGAAGTGCTTACCTGTTCAGGGAGATTTCAGTAGAAATCTCCATGTCTCAAGAAGACACTGAACATGTTTTGACCGCCTTAAAATAAAATTTAGTACTGTAAACTCCAAAATATTAGTTGAATCTTAGGACTTTGTCTTGGAGACAGGATGTGAACATGTGTAATTAGTTCTGCTTGGCTGTATCTGTGTTTGTGTTCTCAGTGTACCAGCCACAAAAAAGGAGAAAGTAGAAGGAGATGCAGAAATAGAGATTAAGGAATGCAGTGCGCTTTGTAGTCTTAAGTGGCATGTGGCCCAGCCTCAACCATAGCCACTGCAGCATGACACATCTGTAAATGTGAGTTTGAGCAGGGATGATGGCAGTGTCCTTTTTACAAAACAGGTGGAGCCTGGCAGAATGTTCAACAAAACAAAGTGGCCTGGGGCCTGCATAGCAGTTATCTATACTTGGACAGGTGGCAGCATGTTTGTCTCTCCTAGAAATCTTCAAGTACACTTAAGAGATACTCTAGTGGCTGTTTCCCTTCTGCTGTTTCGGGGGGGACCTGTCTCTCACGACTTGATCTTCATCCTGAAATTTGTATTTTCCCTCAAAGAGCTGCAAATGACTAGAGTGACATTTGTATTTGGTCGAGTTCTCTGCAGTGCATATGGGGCAACGTGCCAAACTGATCACACCAATTATTTTCCTTACCCTTCTAATGGATTTGAGTTGGAGCAGTGCAGAACTAGGCCTCTTTGATGTCTTTAATAAAGCATTTACACAGAAGGAACGTGGCCTGTCTTTTTCAGTCTTGCCAAAAAAGATGACGCTCAGCACAGATTACATCACAGTTCATGTAGGTCCAAAGCCATGGGGACTTGCTTATTGAGCATAAGGTTTGTAGCTCAGCTGGCTCTGCTGACATGGGACTGTTTAGCAAACAGTAACATGTTGTCCCTGAAACTTTCATCCAAACTAGGCAAGGCAGGATTCAGTGCAAAACAAGTTCTGATGCAGGAGTTGAGGGTAGAAAGAAATTGTGTTGTCTGTGTGACAAAATCATGTGTAGAGGAGAGCAGTAATCAATGTTATGTAGAAACGGTGGCTTTTGAGCTCAGAGTGGGAAGGGATCATGAGGGATTGACAGGAAAGCCTTGCAGACTAGCTGTTCAGGTATGTGCTAAGTGAACCAACACAACTTCAGAGTTTACTCCTTCTGAACCTTTTCAACAAATTTAAATTGACAACGTAAGTTAATAGTGGCTCAGCACCATTCAGATTTGTTACCAGTCTCTCAGTAACTATTCTAAAACTAGATTTCTGATTCTGTGGAGTCGCTGTCTAAAGTGTTGCAGCACTGAAGAGTTGCCTTGCTCAGTAACATGCCCCAATTAAATAGAGATTTGAGCAGAAGTCACATTCTTCAATGACTACCCAGTATAGCATACTGAAGTTACGAAATTAAAAATGGCAACCATCGGCAGTATGAGAGAGTGTACCATCAACTTGTTAATGTTATTTTTTATGGCAGAGGCTGGAATGTCAACCTTTAGATGTCTGAAAATGAAAATGAGAAAGTGCCTGTGACTTCTGCGGTTACAGAATGATCTCCTGGTCAAAAATGGTTAGTAGCAATTTGGACAGTTTGTGGAAGGGAGCCAGGGATCTTTTCTTACTGTTGCACTTGGAAAGAAAATAGAAATTTCCATTGTAACATAAGATAGAACAGAAGAAAAGGAGAGAATGGAAGGTAGGGAGAAGTACAGTTGAGAAGAATGCATAACACGAAACTGCAAAAAGGACAACAGTCAGGTGAAATGTAAAGAGCAGGGAAATTTGGAAGAGTAGAAGAGACTCTCTGGTAAGCTTTGTCATAAGCTATGATAAATTAAATTTTGAAAAGCCTTTTTTTTCCTAGAGAAAAGAAAATGGTGAATTCGGGATTACCACCAATTTTGGAAATTACATACTCCCTTTCAGTTCTGAAAATGTGATTAGTGAAGCATCTCCTTATTGTCCTAACTATGTTCTGCTGCAATTTGGTGAAAAAAAAAATTATTTACCTCATGATCAGTTCAGAATTTTTGACTTTCAAATTAAAGTCTTCCTTTCTTACCATTGCCCCAAATCCATCACCAGAAAATAGACCCTAATTCATAAAGACTTTAGGTCTTTTAGGAGCATTAAGATATGGCTTGCTTTGTTTTTTTTTCAACTGACAGGTTGTTTGCTATTGCTGAGATACAGACCAGTGAGCACTACTACTGTCTTTCTGATTTGTTTTGATCTTTTACAAGAATACAGATTTTATTAAAAGATGTTGGGAAATGTTTTGTGGTCAACACTGAGTGTGGTATGGACAGCATTTGAGGGTGTCTAGTATGGCTGCTAATAATGCTGGAAAACTACCACTTATACCTCAAAGATCGTTCCACTTCAGTATTTGTAGAGCAACACAATTATTTCTTCTTAAAGGTATTTATAGCCTCAAATGGCCACAGTACATAGCCTGTGGTTGGATGCTGTTCATTTGTCTCATAGATTTATAGTATGATCTCTCTTAAAGCTTTGTCTGTGGTCCTACCTTGCTTCCTGATTGGAAATTTACCTATTCCTGTAGCTAATGCAAAGTAGTGCATGAAAAGAAGTTGTTCCATGAGCAGCTGAGTGAACCTGTATTTTTTAGGGATTTGTGCCCTCTACTCCTCAACTCCTCAGTCAATTCACCTTTCCTTTTTTTTTTCTTTTTTTTTTTTTTTTTGNTTTTTTTTTTTTTTTTTGGTGTGTGTTTGTTTTGTTCCTTTGGGTGGTTTTTTTGTTTGTTTTGTTTTGTTGGTTTTTTTCTTTGTATCCATGTCATCCTTTAGCAGCACTGCCGATTCACTTTCATTCTCTCCCTGCCCCAAACCTAAAGCAGCTCACCACTCTAGTATTTTAATTCCTTCTCTTTTCATCTGCTTACAGGCTGAATCAGATGCTGCTTGTTCTGCAGGTTTTAATACTATTTGCATACTGACCATTCATGTACTCTGATGACAGGCTAAACTGATCCAGTAACTGTTAAGTGAAATATTCAGCCTTAGCTTCAGTGGAGTAATTTCTTTAGTTCTCTACTCGTGAAACTTGTAGAAATTTAAAATGAAGTGGTATCCCTTTGTCCACTTTGATTGGCATTGACTGTAGGGCAATATGTTTGTGTAAGCCTCATTTCCATAAGAAACAAGGGTGAAAATGCTTTAGGAACAAATTAAGGAAACTTGGTTGGGATGCATATTTTTAGATTAATTGGTACTCTAATATGTATTTAGACAGGAAAATTAATGATAAAATGACACCAAAACTTTGTGTGTTTTGAAGCAGTGTATCTTACAAGGCACCCAGTATTAGGCTGATAGCTTAACATTATAATTGTGTAAAATCTGTTTAATTTGAACCTACTAGAAAAAGGCCTGTGCATTTCACATAAGTATCTAAATATTCCTTTTCACTATAGAGACACTTTCTACATTTATATGAAAATGACTTAAAAGTTTTCTGCTTTTTCTAGTGGTTAATCTGGGTAAATTCTCTTGGAAATAGTGGAATCTAGCCAAATCATTAAAAGTTATTTGCATTTCAGATGCTGCATTTCTGGGTTGTTGAGGGTTTTTTTGGGTTGGTGATTTTTTTTCTTTTTTTTTTTTTTTGGTGGGGTGTTTTTGTTTGCTATGCATTATGTTTTGTTTTTTAATTTTGCAGTTGGTGGGGTTTGGTTTTATGGTTTTTGTTGGTTTTTGTTTATTTTGGTTTTTTGTCTTGTAATAACAATAATTTTGAGAAATTTCCACTTTTCTCCTTGGGGTGAGGTAAACAATGTTTCAGATGTTGGAGTGGGTTCAGAGGAGGGCCACAAAGATGATCAGAGGGCTGGAGCAGCTCTGCTATGAGGACAGGCTGAGAGAGTTAGGACTGTTCAGCCTGGAGAAGAGAAGGCTTCCAGAAGACCTTATAGCCTTCTGGTATCTGAAGGGTGCCTACAGGAAGGCCGGGGAGGGACTATTTACAAGGTCTTGCAATGACAGGACAAGGGGCAATGGGTTTAAACTGCCAGAGGGCAGATTTAGACAAGATGTTAGGAGGAAGTTCTTTCCAGTGAGGGTGGTGAGACACTGGAACAGGTTGCCCAGGGAGGTTATGACTACTCCCTCCCTGGAGGTGTTCAAGGCCAGGTTGGATGAGGCCTTGAGTGACCTGTACTAGTGGGAGGTGTCCCTGCCTATGGCAGGGGGTTGGAACTAGATGATCCTTGAGGTCCCTTCCAACCTTATTATTCTATGATTCTAAATACAGAGAGTTGTCAACTGAACCAAACAGAAGAAAGTTACTGCTGTTATTTTTTAAATAGTATTTTTGTTGTTAGTAGGGAAGCAGATGAAATAATGGAATTGAAAAAAAAATCTTTTCAGAATGGATAAAGCTGTTGTGAGCATCAGCTTTTGTTTTTCACGTAATTATTGGAAGGAAAACAATACTTAAGAACAGGGTGTAGGCTTTAGGCTGCTGTTTTCTTTTTGAAAACATTTTTGTCTTTGTCAAAACCAGCTAATTTACTTTGAAATTTTATAACGAAGACGTAATTTTGAAATTACTTTATCAAAACCACCATTTCAAAGTACTTTTCAGTCTACATATGTAATTGTCATGGGTTTAACTAATGGAATCTGCAGATGTATATCCAATACCATGCTGCTGTCATGCCAGCTTTAAAATGAAAGTGCTGGCCAGAACAAGATATCATGGGGCTTGTAGTTCAGATTATGTCATGAGAGGCTTCCCATTTCTGTTTCTGGGGTGTTGGTCTTTTTTGCTGGGTTGGCTTCAGGCTTGGGGTCTGTGTGTGGGAGGGGTCATTTTTTTGCTGGCCTCTGCTTCTGCTTTTGCTGTGCTTTTCTGCAAAACAGGCTGAGGTACATGGCACATTGTAATCATCTTATTAAACTCCCTATCCCAACCCAGGGCTTTTTGCATTACTTTCCCACATGATCTTTTTCTTCTGGAGTGAGGCTTGCTTGTGAAAGCAGGCTGTATTACACCAGGACAGTGACACAAGTAAAAGTACTTCAAATCTGTGAAGAAAAGACAACTGAGAAAACAAGTCACATTTATCAAATGAAGTGTATGCTTAGCTCTTCTTCATCTGTGTTCTGTTTTTATCATTTGAGCACAGGTGTTTTTACATAGCTAGAAGACTTACTGTTAAATATAAGCTTTATTTTTCAAGTTCTACTCAAGTAAAATGATTTACAGAAGTTGGAGAAACATTTTGATTTCTTTATGAAGTAGCTGGTACCTGTGCAGAAGTTACGCTTTCTAAAATGGAGGAATGAGGGAGAGCACACACAGTTATCTATAAATGCCAAAGAGCTGAAATTAACATTGACAGCAAACTATACAGATTTTTTCCCCCTTTTTTTTTCTTTTCAGGCACTGAAATTTGCTCTTCAAAAGGTGCAGTGCTGTGAAAACTGTTGCTGGCTGTGGGAAAATGGATGTGTTGCAGATCCTGCGTAAAGCCACAGAGCGCCTAGAGTGTGATCACTGTAGCTTCAGAGGAACGGACTATGAAAACACACAAATTCATATGGGTACCATACACCCAGAGTATTGTGATGAAATGGATGCTGCTGGTTTGGGTAAACTTATATTTTATCAAAAAAGTGCAAAGCTGTTTCATTGTCATAAATGTTTCTTTACCAGCAAGATGTATTGCAATGTATATTATCACATCACAGCACAGCATGCAACACCTGAGAAGTGGAATGAGGGGCGGAAAGGACAGGTAGAAGGAGATTCAGATCCCTCCCAAAAAAATGTCACATTGGAGCCACAGAAATCTTCCCTTTCCCCTGAGACGCACAAACCCGCCCTTTCTCCTGAGCTCCCCATATCTGAACCTGTTGTTTCCCCCAATCTTCAGAAATCTTCAGTATCTCCGGAGCCCCAGAAATCAGTTCAGGTGACTTCCACAGAGCTAGAGAAGTCAGCCCAGGCCATGTCCCCAGATTCAGAAAAGTCAGCCCTTGCCACATCTCCAGATTCAGAGAAGGCAGCCTCAGCTGCATCCTCAGACTCAGAGAAGCAGTCGCCTGCTGTGTCCCCTGACCCACAGAAGCCATCTCCTGCTGTGTCCCCCAGCCTACAGAAGCCATCTCCTGCTGTGTCCCCAGACCCGCAGAAGTCAGCCCCAGCTGTGTCCCCTGACCCGCAGAAGTCAGCCCCAGCTGTGTCCCCTGACCCACAGAAGTCAGCCCCAGCTGTGTCCCCTGACCCACAGAAGTCAGCCTCGACTGTGTCCCCTGACCCACAGAAGTCAGCCCCAGCTGTGTCCCCTGACCCACAGAAGTCAGTGCCAGCTGTGTCTCCAGAGCCTCGTCGACATTCCCCAGCTATGTCTCCAGAGCCACGTCGACATTCCCCAGCAATGTCTCCAGAGCCCCGTCGGCATTCCCCTGCTGTGTCTCCAGAGCCTCGTCGACATTCTCCTGCTGTGTCTCCAGAGCCTCGCCGATACTCCCCAGCTGTGTCACCAGAGCCAAAGAAACCCACTCCAGCAGTATCTCCTGAGCCCCGAAGGTATACCCCAGCTGGGTCTCCTGAGTCCCGGAGACATCCTTCTCAAATGCGTAAGCCTGCTTCTACTACTTCTCCTGAAGCCCGGAGGCCTGCTCCTGCAGTTTCGCCAGAGTCATGGAGACCTGATCCGACTGTTTCCCCTGAGCCCTGGAGATCTACACCTCACGAGGTGCAGAAGTCTTCCACTGTGTCTCCCTGGGCTCCAAAGCCTGCCATGTCGGTGTCTATAGAATCACGGCGGTCTGCCCCTGAGGCCCGAAGGCCTGGCCCTGTTGTGTCACCAGAGCCTAGGAGGTTTGTTTCTGACTCATGGAAGTCTACATCCTTTTCTGAATCCCAGAAGTCTACTCTTGTTTCTTCTGAGCCATGGAAACCCATCTCATCTGTTTACCCTGAAGGCTGGAAACCTGTTCTGTCCCCTGACACATGGAAGCATTCTCCCCCCGTTTCTCCTGAGCTTCGAAAGTCTAGTCACACAGTTTCCTCTGACTCTTGGAAGCCTTCTTTCTTTCCTGAGGTCCGAAAGCCTGGTGCTTCAATATCTCCTGAATCTTGGAAACTCTCTGAGTCCCGGAAACCTGTGTATTTTTCTGAAACTCAGAAATGCCCCTCAGCTGCTTTGTCTGAGGTTCAGAAACGGGCTCATTTCCCCGAACCTCGGAAAAGAGCTCTCTTCCCAGAGTCTCGTAAATCTAATCCCTCTGTTTCTACCGATATCCAGAAACGTGCTGTCTTTTCTGAGCCCCAGAGTCAGGTGTCTACTTCTGTTTCTGCTGAAAGCCAGAAACATGCCCTGTGTTCTGAAGCCCAGAAATCAGCTCTTGTTTCTCCTGAAGCCCAGAAACACACCCTATTTTCTGAAGTCCAGAAACTCGCTTCCACTTCCCCTGAAGTTCAGGAGCATACTTCCTTTCCAGAGCCTCACAAATCTGCTTCTCCTGAAACTCAGAAACATGGCTTCTTTACTGAGTCCCAGAAACCTACTCCTTCTGTTTCTCCTGAGACCCCAAAACAGGGTGTTTTTACTGACTCCCAGAAATCTGCTGTGTCACCTGATGTTCACAAGCATGCTATCTTTTCTGAGATGCAGAAGCCTGTTGCTGCTTTATCCTCTGATGTCCAGAGACACACTGAAACTACTGTACCTACTGAAATCCAGAGGAACATCCTGTTTTCTGAACCTCACAAGTCTGCTCCAGGTTTTTCCTCTGAGCCCCAGACACCTAGTGAGTCTGGAGAGAGTGACTTTCTTTCTCACAGTTTAGATGATCAGAAACCACTGGATGATTTATTCTCGCAGGATGAACAATCAATATTGGCCAAAGAATCACCAGAAGACATATTCTATTCATGCCCCAAAAAGAAGCCCAAGAAGGAAAACCAGGAAAACTCAGATTCTGAACTAAATAGCAGCGAGTGTGGAAAACCAGAGATGGACTCAATGGAGATAAAGGAACAAGAATCCAACAGTGACCAAGAACAATACGATATGGAGTCATCCGATTACATCAAAGAGAGCAAAATAGATGCAGCTATTCCCACGCAGCCACCGTGTGTGCTGCAGTTTACCGAGGAGAAAGAGGCTTTCATCTCCGAGGAAGAAATAGCGAAGTACATGAAGCGTGGCAAGGGGAAGTATTATTGCAAGATCTGCTGCTGCCGTGCGATGAAGAAAGGTGCTGTCTTGCACCATTTAGTCAACAAGCATAATGTTCAAAGCCCTTACAAATGTAAAATCTGTGGCAAAGCTTTTCTCCTGGAGTCTCTTCTTAAAAACCACGTTGCTGCGCATGGTCAAAGTTTGTTGAAGTGTCCACGTTGTAATTTTGAATCGAATTTCCCCCGAGGCTTTAAAAAACATTTAACCCATTGCCAAAGCCGTCATAGTGATGATGCACCTAAAAAACACTTGGACAGCATTGAACCACTTGAAGAACAAATTTAATCTGTTGTTTTTATTTTTTCCCTTTGTGCTAGGAAAGTTGAATTTATGGAAGTGTTCAAAAGTGTTGCTGTATGTTAACCGAGTAGTTTAGCTGATCTGACAAGTCAGAAGATGCATGGTTTATTGTACTGTTTAACTTGTCTTATAGCTGTATTACTGAAGTGACTCACTTTCAGAAGTCATTTTCAATACATGTTCATGTCTTTGTATTCCCCATCAGTAGAATCATATTTTATTTTTCAATTGTACTGTGTTTTTGAAACCAAAATGGATACAGATTAGTTTTTTAAAGATTTGTAAAGCAGTATACAGGCAATTAAGGACTGGAGTGGCAAGCAATTCGTATATTCCTGTGAAGACTGAACTTGTTTTTTCGCATTCGTTAAATGTTGTCTTTTTCAAAATGTTTTTATGAAGTTCTCAAAATTCTCACCAAATTCGATGTGAAGGAGCCAAGCATGAGAAACTACCAATCCTTCTGGAATAATTCTGCCCTGAGGTTGTCATTGAGTGTATAGTCATTTGCTTGAAATTTATTGCACTCAATTCTCTGACTTGTCTCAAACTTAGAAGCATCAAGGTACTTATTTTGTGACTCTGTATTTCGGCCATGTTTTAAGCATGTACTAATATACCTTAAACTGATGAATTAACATCAGACTATGTATAGCTCAACACTTTCTCTTGATGATTCAGATGTTTGTAATGTCAAAAAACCCCTAAATTTCTTGTATTTGGTGAAATGTTATACTTTAAGCTTTTAACAATAAAAAGAAACCCAACCTGACATGGGCTTTTTTTTTTTTTTTTTTCCTTCCTGGTCAAGAACAGTCACATTAAGCATACTGTCTTTTAAGTATCTTTGGCAACAGGAGATGTAAAATTATGGAGTTTTACTCTGAATATTTCAAATTTCCACTCTTAACCCTGTGAAAACAAGGTTAGTCTGAATTTCCCATCTGCTTCAGAAAAACATGTTGGTTGTAAATGAGAAAAATAGTGTGAAACAGGAATTTGTGCACTTGTATTTGGCATACTTGCTTTTGTGCTACTTAGGTTTTAACTGTTGAGAAACCATATGCACTTCATAATACGCAGGAGTACAGATTTAACGTGAAGGTAGCACAAGGAAAGTTTCATTTTCCTTAGGCCAAATTGTGCCTAGATTTAAGCTGTTGTAAATATTGACTTAGAATATGAAAGTGGTCATATAAGGTAAATAATAAAACATCTCCAGATGTAAGCTCCTACACAAATACTAATTTCCTTGAAGCCTCTGTCTGATGTCTCCTGTGTTTCAAGAGGATTTCTAGAAGGAAGGGAAAAAATATTTAAAGTTCTACACTTAGGTGACTTCAGTGCTGCCTATTTAGAGCAAGCTTTCTTGCAGGGCCCTCTCATGCAGAATCAAAACCACCCTATGCCCCAAAGTCCAGTGCCCTTCATTTCCTTTCATGGAGTCCAGTCTAGAATGCAAGAATTACATTAGATTTTAGCTAAATCTAAAAGACAACATTTCATTATTAAGGTCCTGCTAGTGTAGTTTTGCTTTGTATAAAAGCTGCCTTTCTCCCCTGCTGTCATTTCATCACTTTTGGCACAGTCATTTGCCTAAGAAGATGGTTTATGCTGTTTGAATTTAAGGAAGGAATAGGGAAAGGATTTTTATCAATTGCAAGCAACATCATCTTTACAGCTCACTCCTGAGAGAGACATGTTTCTCAATCCTCTGTACCAGTTGACTTCTCTGATTTCTGGGTATGTATCACCGAAGATTGATTCTGTTTCTCTACATAGGTCCTTTTGCTGACTACTTGATTCTTTAATCCTGATTTACAGCTGTTGAAGTGTACTTTTTAACTCTTGCAGATGAACCTTGCAGGTCCCCTTGATGTTAGGGCGTTCCCTCTCTTTAAATTCAGGTATGATGAGGACTTTTCCAGTTCCCTGTACAGAGTTTTGTCAGAGCCTTGTGGAAGTTTCTGGTGTGTATTTTTTTTATCCAGATGAAATGTTCTTTCATCATTCCCTTATACAATGCTGAGTTTAGATCCTTAAGATGTGGAGGGAGCATCTGCTGAATCTGAACTGATTTGGCAAGTTCCTCTGTGGAACTCGAAGACACCAACAGACAAATCTGATTGAGGGCTTATTGTTTTCCTTCCAGATGACTTACAGATGTTGAGGAGAAGGTTGAATACTCTTGAGTATACTCTTTTGACATAAGAAAGAAATGCAAGTGTAGCACTTCCAAGATTTACTAGTGAAAGAATTTGCTTGGAATATGCCTAGCACTATAATTTAGTCCTTGGACACTCTGAATAACTTCAGTTGAAATTGTTAATAAATTAATTTCATACATTGGAGTATGAAGCAAATACAGAGGGCTGCGGTTTTGAGAAATGGTTCTGTGTATGATGTCGATGGGGCATTTCATCAAAGGCCTCAGTATCATGTGTTACTATCACATTTGTTCCCATTCTTTAGCACAGGGGCCCTTTGAGGTCAGTACTGTGTAGTTCTAACTTCATGTTTCCGTTGGAGATGGTTTGCTTGGAAAACAGCACGATCAGGTCAGGACATAGTAACTGTGGCAAGCACAAAGAGAGTTTACTTAGATAACTGCAGCTCTTTCCCTCTCTGAACCAAGCAGTCTGCCATGGCCTGAGAAAAATGAGATTATAGACCTTGGATGTAAAGATGACAATTCTCTCTCTCTCTCTCTCTTCTCCTCCCCCTCCGAAGGCTATTTGTTGCCTATGCTGAGCAATGTTGGAGACAAAAATTGTTTCCAAATTCAGTGTTACAGTCTATACAGGGTATGTAGTGGTTCATAGGTGATGCATACCGCCTCGAAGTAATTACTTCAGCATTAAAAACCATGAGAAGCCCATCTGGAACTAGTGTATTAAGGTCTAGAGAAGATGTAGAACTCCAACTGGAGTAGGACTGGAAAAGAATAATATAAGTAACAGAGATGAGTACAATTAAACTTGGAATTTTTATGGATTTTTGTCAGATTTATTTCATCATGATTAGGACTAATCTTGGGGTTGGATGTAGCAGGTTGGATATATTTAAATTTCTTTTCCTTCTCTGTATGCTTAAACTCATGAAATCTAGAGGCAGAAAAATCTTGTAGGAAATATTGAAGATTTACTGATGTGTTCATGGTTTTGTAATTTGAAGGAGGTTTTTTTTATCATGACTATTTGGTGATGTGGTGGGTTTAGGAAATCACCCTCCCAAATTAAAATTTACTAGACCAGCTCAGATGGCTTGGAAGTAAGATAAAGCTGTATTTTACAGCAAGCTAAATTTACCAGAATATATACAAAATATATTTACATGTATTTACAATTCTATACAATGTAGAAATAATACAAAAAATCCAGTCTTCCCCCCCCCAGATAAAGAAAATAGCCCAGAAGGAGTCAACACCACCCTTTCTTTCCCCAGACAGAAAACCAGCAAGATCTCACGTTATCTGGTCAGTTAGTGTGGAGGGGTCAGAGCGGAGTGAACAAACGGTGCATAGAGCCAGTGCCCAAAAACCAAGAGAACAAAATTGTTTATACATTGGATTTTTATACCAATTAGCAAACCAATGAATGATACAGACTTTATCATTATTATTCTTTCACATCCAATGATCTAATTTATTTAGATTCTGCACTGAGCTTTCAGGAATGTCATGATTTCTTTTACTGGAATATTCCAATAAGCCTTAAACTACCACAAGTGATGTAGAACATCTCACACCTTACTAACATGAGTGCACTGTTGTCATTGTAATCACCGCTGTGCTCATATTTCTGTGTTTTTAAAAGGAGAGAGGAAGAAGTTGGAACTGTTTCCTACCAGGCTGCTGTTGCAATGTGTTCTGAAGAAGCTTTCATTTAAGTAAGTTCTGGTCAAATAATTGCTTTTTCCGAAGTACAAGTGTACAAGAACGTTTTTGTTTCTTACTTTTCCCATCTTAGATGCTTACCTTAATATTGACTCCTCAAACTGCACAGCCTTCTGAAACTCAAAGCCTCAAACTCTAGAGTTTAAGACAAAACTCAGTGGAGAAGCAGCATTTATTCCCAGTGGTTGCCTGGAGTGCTGCAAGAGAAATTTTTTAAATAGTTCTTTTGTCTTTGTGTGCTTGGCATTTAATTTGATTCCGTATTTTCCTTCCATGTATAGCTGTAGAACTTAAACCATATTGAGGAAAGCAGCCCCCCCCTAAGTATTTTCCAATCCTAGATGAAGGCTCCTGTCTTTTGAAAGTAAAAATAAATCCTATAAACCTAAAGGGGAAAATTAAATCTTTGTATTAAGAACAAAGATACTTCTCATAGAAACCTGTTATCCTGACTTAGGAAGACTAGGAGTTTACCAGTTACACCATCCATGCTATTTACTTCTAATTAGGAATAGTCAATTAGACACAAAAGTGTTCTGATAACTTCTTAAGGATAGACCCTACATTCTCATCTATAAAGCAATAAGCAATAGGAACTAGGCTGAAAACAACAACAATAACAAAAGGCATTTTCAAAAAATGATAATGGAAATGAAGAGCCCAGGTCATGGTCCTGTTCCTCCCAGTGAAGAGCAAATACTTGCAAAAGCATGGCCAGATTGTGTGGGCCAACACCAAAATGTGAAGCTGCTGTTGTAGACAAAGATTTGACATTTATGATCGTGGGACCCTGTTTAAGGCTCAGGGACACCTAGTGAGAGATAAATGAGGAATTTGGCTTTTATGAGTCAGGGACACTGAGAATTGAGAGCTGTTGGGGAGAAATGGACTCCTTGACAACACAGGGAATGAGCAGTATCTTTACCATCAGGCTTGTAAACCTAATGAGAGTTTTACGAGGAGACTCCTCTGGTAGAATAAAATGGTGAAAAGAGGCCTACATCTCAAGTGTATGTATACACAAAAATGCTTGCAGCTTGGCCAACAAGCTGAAGGAACTAGAACTGTGTGTGGTCACAGTGTTGGAGTAACTGTTGGTCGCACTGTTGGAACAACAGATGTGATAGGACAGCTCACCTTGCTGAAAAGACAGTAAGGGAGGATGAAAGGAGGATGCTTTTGCCCTGTGAATGAAGGAACAGATTAGATGCATTGTACTTCTGTAGGATATGCAACAGGGTGTTTTGAGAACATGTTGGTCACGATCAGAAACATCAACTAGGGTGACATCATTATAAGAATTTGTTGTAGAGCTCCCAGCCAGAGTGAAAAAGGAGACAGCTTTCTCTAAACAGCTTGAGAAAATCTGTACTGCAGATGCTGCTTCTTGTGGGGCACTTAATCCCTCTGGGATATCATAGAAAGGAAGTATAACTGGATCGAGTCAATCTAGGAGGTTTCTAGTGGGTGTAAAGGGCAACTTCCTGATACAGGTACTAGATAGGCCTTTGGGGTTCACAGACAGGGAAGAACTGGTTGTAAATTTTATAATCAATTGCAGACTTGGTTGTGTGACCGTGGAATAGTGGGGGGTGGTATCCTGAAGAGGAAAGTAGCAGACAGAGTACAGACCATAGACTTCAAGAAAACAGCTTGTGAGTTATTCAGGGAGCTGGTAGGTAAGATTTTATGGGTGGCAACTCTGAAGGGTAAAGGAGCTAGGGAAAGCTTGTTGCTCAGATGTGTCAGGGTGATGCCAGAGTTCACATAAGCATTAACACTTGCAAAGGGCATCAGATGCAGTAAAAAGAACTGCTACTGTGTAGTGGATGCTCACCAATATTGATCATTCGTGTCTGAATGAGTCCTTCACCATATGTCACCTCAGGTTCCTTCCAATATCCTGCCACTGAGCAATCTGGAACTTGTACCAGCTCAGCTACAGGCCTCCCTGTTAAATGAAATGGTTTCTGCACCACTGTGAGGCAGATCAATGTGTATTAGATTGTTCAATACTTGTCTTCACAGGTAAAACATTTCACTGCATAAACTCATTATTTCTGTGGGGATTAAACCCAACATTTGAACTGTGAAATACTATTTCCCCTCTTATTTTCAGGTGGCGTTTTGTACCCAGCCCTACTGTCCATTATTATTCTTCCTCAGCATCTTGATTTCAAAGTCAGCATAAGAAATAATTGGCAATATGGAATATCACCTTCTCCTAAACAAGAATTGCTTTGGCTAGCTTGCAGGTTGGGTTGACACAAAGAAACCCTTAAGCAAACTGAATGTGCCAGGTGTGCATGTGAGATAGATGAGTTCTGTGCAGAAAAGGCTACATGCAAGCAAATACAATGTGGCTTTTACTAGTGTCACATGCACAGATGTCAGAGATTATTTTGTAACAGCTTTCTCTCATGTCTGACTTCCTGAGGCTCTCAGAGCTAAAACAATTTTCAGAACTAGAAACAAAACAGACTTTTGTGCCCTTTTGATTGTGATAATCTCTGTGGTGTTAGCTGCAACTGCAGAAGTGCAAAGTGTTAGGAAATATTAGCACAAAAATGCACATTCACATTGCAAGCTCTGGTGTACATTTGAATCTACACAAGAGGAATTCTGTGTTCTCTGAATTGTAATTTACAGATCTGTAATATACAGTTTTTTATATTTAATTCTTTGATTCTGCATGGATGCAATTGCATTTACAGTGATCTTATACTCTGACCTGGCTGTGCATTATTCTGTCATGTCATAGCAATGACATAGTAGGCCAGTGGCACCCTGGGGTGTATTAGAAAGGATGTGGCTAGAAGGTTGTGAGAGGTTCTTCTCCCCCTCTGCCTTGGTGAGGCCTCATCTGGAATATTGTGTCCAGTTCTGGGCCCCTCAGTTCAAGAACGACCTCAGGGAACTGCTTGAAAGAGTCCAGTGCAGAGCCACAAAGATGATGGAGTGGAACATCTCCCTTATGAAGAATGGCTGAGGGAGCTGGGGCTCTTTTGCTTGGAGAAGAGGAGACTGAGGGTGACTCAATGTTTATAAATATGTGAATGGCAAGTGTCAGGAGGACAGAGCCAGGCTCTTCTTGGTGATGTCCAGTGACAGGACAAGGGGCAGTGGGTGCAAGATGGAGCACAGGAGGTTCCATGTGAACATAAGGAAAAACTTTTTCACTGTGAGAGTGACAGAACATTGGAACAGGCTGCCCAGGGAGGTTATAGAGTTCCTTCTCTGGAGATATTCAAAACCTGTCTGGATGCATTCCTGTGTGACCTACTCCAGGTGATCCTGCTCTGGAAGGGAGTTGGGCTGGATTATCTTTCAAGGTGATTTCTATGATTAATTATCTGCTCTCTTTATTGTAAGATTCCTTTAATTTGCTCAGAGTTCAGCAGCAGCACATTTCTTGGAATAAGCAGTACCTCTGCTGTAGCTGCAAAAAAATTTGTCTGGGAGTTGAGTTCATCAGTCTGCTTGTGTGGACGCCGGCTGCACGACTTTGTGCTGGGAAGTCTGGCAGGGAGTAAGGAAGCTGCCAGCCACTTCCTAGACTGCAGACTTTGATAGAGCTGATGCTTCGCTCTGATGCTAATGACAGGATTGTAAAGCATTGTTAGGCCCTTTAGATGGTGATGTGCCCCACGTGGGGCTTCTCTGTCGGCGCTGCCCGTGCCCAGGCAGTGCAGCCTGATGTCGGATGCAGGATGTAGGATGCAGAGTGGCCGATGCCTTGCCGCTGCCTGCACCTTGCCGGGCTTCTGCACTTTCACCCCACTGTGGCTGTGGGGTCCTTTGCCTCTTGACTTAGTTCGCTGTTCCTTTAAGTTAATTTAAAAGGAGCTGTAATATCCACCAAGATAAAAATAAAACAACAGACGGATGGGGAATGACAACATCATTGCGGTTTTGTGCACAGGGCAAGTATTCCGTCACAAATATCTCGGTTTTATACTACACCGAGTGCTGTTTTATCTTGTCACTGCCTGCTGCTTCCCTGAACCCGGTTTTGGTGAAGTTGTCCATTAGAGGGAGCCACAGAGCAATTTATTGTTGATCGGCTTTAAGGCGTAGTTTCTGTGTCTGTTAAATACACATAAGGAATAACAGGACGCCAAGGATAGCTTCAGAAATTACTCTGGGCTTTTCATATTATTATGGTGAGGGGTTTTTTGCCCTCCTAAGACTGATTTCCTTGCCACCGTATCCCGAGTCGTCTGTTTTAAAGCACTCGTTTATTTTCTTTGACACCACTCCCCACTGTGCAGTTGTCCCATTCCCATAGCACATACATTATTTACAAGGATGTTTAAAATATTTATGTAATTTCCAAAAAATAATCATTCTTTTGTCCCCTAGGTCACTACTTCTGTCATCTTGATAAGAAAAAATCTCTAAGGGAATTACAGAGGCAGGCAAGCTTGCCCTTTCCCATGTTGGCATTGAACGGCCAGGCTGTACTTGAAAGCACCTAACACCATCCTGCTGTGCACGACACCCGTGCTGGGGATAAGCTCTGCAAG
Organism: Ramphastos sulfuratus; assembly: GCA_013399055.1. NCBI lineage: Eukaryota > Metazoa > Chordata > Aves > Piciformes > Ramphastidae > Ramphastos > Ramphastos sulfuratus. Next base: position 11,519 of record WBNM01017713.1, on the reverse strand, counting down.
TGCAAAGAGGATTTAAGTACAGTCCACAGCGGGTGGTGCACACAGCGGCGACAGCCTTCATCTGATGAGAAGGTTTAAAATCTCAGACCTGTTGACCATCAGAAGCTGAGAGGTTAAAGCAGGGCCACAAGCATTCTCTACAAGTCCTGCTCATACAGCATTTTCACCTGGCCCTTTGCTGCTTTTGCAGAAGACCCCAGCACAGCTTCTTGCCCAAAGCTCACATGTGGAGGGTGGTGAATGATTCACAGTCACAGAGAAATGCACTAGAGAGAACTATTGAGATGGAAAAGTTGCATGTGAGAAGACAAACTTAGATGCAGATTAAACATCCTGGTGTCTGAGCAGAAAGGAGGCAGCCTCCAAGCAGGAAATCTGAAAATCTGAATCCAGGCATGGCTGGCACTGCCATAGGAAATCCGCCTGCAAGGCGATGGTCCTGCCAGCCTGACTTACCCTGATTTAGGATGCTCCCACTTTCAGCATTGACCGTGCTTTTTTGGCTACTGATGGGAAGCAAGACAGCAACTGTGCTTCGAGGCACTGTCTTCAAATGCAGCCTCCTCATCTGCAGTCAAATATCCCTTTGAAATCCTTGGGAATTTTGCCTGAGTGAAGCCATACGCTACTTGACTTACTGAGGCAAAATCTGTTTACAGATAAAAAACGCAAACAAGCTCTGAAACTTCTGTCCTTCATTATTTTACATCGACGTGCTGTGGTCTGGGATGACTCCAGCATTTTTCTCAGTGCACTCATTATGACAGACAGTGATGAAACTGGAGAAACCAAATGACCAGCTTGGCCTTGACATGGTTATAATGTCATTGAAATATGGGGAAACACAAATATACTGCTTTGCCGTGGGAATCAGAAATATTCCTGTTTTATTTACAGTACAAAACAATCAGAATTCCTTAATTCCCTCACTTTCGTACTTCTCTAGTAGATGTCTGCACTAAGGTGTTGAACATAACATCAGGAGAAAGAAGTTGGGACTTTCAAATCTGTCGATGAGAGAAGTCCTCTGAAATTTCACTTCCCACTAAAGAAACCTAGCTAAAGCCATAGGGCTGTTTCAATTGTGTTAAAAGAGGTCACCAAAGATGGCCACACTGCTTGGAAGCAAATACTACTTTTGAGTAATAATCTTCTGCTGGAAAATAAACTGACAAAATAAGTGTGATAAATGATCTTAGGCAGGGCTGCTGGCATAGCTTTCATTGTGTTTTTGAAGCAACAAGGCAGAATTCAAATACTTACGCATTTACAACAGAACTGGACTAATTTATCTGCTTTGGTTTATGTTGTTGCGTCTACGTCCAAATAGCTGAAGTGAAGATTCCAGTTTTGCTGATAGAAAAGACAGAACATAAAATGAGTGCCATTAGCTTGCACAGCATAGCTCACATTGTTTTGCAGCAGCTGCAGGATGCATTCTTTGCACTTAGTGTAAACAAACAGAGAGGATTTCAGTACAGGGCAGGGCTCCCAGGGTGCAAAGGCAGCTGGGTGCTGCAGACCCTCACCTCCCTGGCCAGGAAGTGGCTGCTGGGGCTGGAGCTGCCTGGCAATGAGAAAAGCAGGCACTGAAGCCTTTGAGGGCTGCTGTGCTGAGCTGTATCTTATCCAGATTTCTTAAAACTGGCTATGTTATTGTTTGGATATAAACTGATTAGATGCAAGTAGGTTTGTTTAATTAAAAAAAAAAAAAAAAAAAAAAAAGCCAGCTAACTGAGTTAAAACTTTGTGGTTTATGGGAGAAGATGCCATAGTTAATTACAGTTGCCATCTGTTTCATCAAAACACTTGAATACTGCTATTGTCAGGCCTGGTTTTAAGCCTGGTTTTAATATCTTTCTTGTATTTATTCCAGTGAGGAGGTACTTTAAAATTAAATTATGTCATTCCCCATAATCTCTGGCATTCAGCAGGGTGATGTTGTCCGTGATGACCTTACAGTTTTAGTTCTTTAAAGAAAAATATTTCTGTGGCTTTAAATACTGCAAGCTTAGCTGTGTGTGCAGGAAGCTTGCATGATTTTTTCCCAGGGATTTATTCAAGAAGGTCTTTGTGTATGTGTTTCTGTCTGAGGAAAACTGCAGACATGAGTGGCATTCTTTTCCCCAGTATATTCTTTCCACTACCTGGCCATGGTTTGATTCTTGTGATCTTAATTCTCACAAACCCCATGAAGAATTCATCTCTTGCTATGGAACCTGCTCTTAAGAGCTGTGTCATGATACGTGAGTTAGCTGTTGTGAGTGTCTCACAATACACTTGTATCTCACAGCATGGAGGAACTGAGCGACTGGACATAGCACAAGCTTTTGCCCCATGAACTTGTTTGCAGCATGGGGCCATTTGTCAGAGGCCTCTGCTGGGCTGCCTGCATTCACTGGGGAAGCTGGCACAAATACCAGTTCTTGCTTAGTAGAAACTACTCCCAGAAGGGAGGGTTGTGAGGTATTTGAAATTAATGTTATGTATTGCTATTGGTAAATAGAAGAGGTCAAGCTCGTGCTCAGGTGACAGCAGCAAGGTTGCTGTGAAGCTGGCACCAGGAAAACAAAAGAAACAATAACTTATTTTAACAGCCAATCTGTCTTATTACATACACTTTCTCTGAAGCTTTCATTTGGCTGGCAAATGAGAAAGTATCACTGACTGGATGTTTGTAATTTCCAAGGCTCAAAGGAACATGAATTCATGTGTACTGAATGCTATGAATCCAAGGAAAATTCAATCTGCTTCTGGAAGGAAAATTTCTTTGCTCTGCCTGCTTCAAAGAGAAAGAAAAACATCCTCATTATTCTTAGTAAGAGGGCTGTGCTGCTACCACTCAGTATAGTGAAATGATGACTCCATGAGAATCTTGCAGCTCTTACATCTTGGATAAATACTAGAGTTAGGTAATGAGATTAGAAAGAGAGGTTGTTCCTGAATCAGTCCATTAGGATTAACCAGGCTTTATTCCATGGCAACTTAGCTAAGAATAATCATGACTGCAAATAGCAATGTTCCAATTTCTTGGGTGGAGCAGAGAGTGAAATCGCTGGACTCCAAATGCAATTGTTAATGTGTTTGGTGATTCTTAAACGTCACTGTGGCTGTACTTCAGCAATTCAGTTAGAGCTGTTATTCCTGCTGTCATACGTGATGCATAAGGAGTTCAAAACCCTGCCGGCAAGCAGAATGCATAAAGTCCTTGTATTTTCAGATTATTCTGGGTGGGACATGACTTCTGACATAAACACCTGAGACTGACAGTATTTTCTCAGCCATCTGCCCTGAGTCGCTAGTAGCATATGAGGTGTGAATGGAGTATGTGAGAGATGTGGAGTGGTCATGCTGGCACATTGGTGAATCCTGATGATAAACCGGTTCTGAGGAATGCGGATGGAGAAGTTCAAAACACCTTTTCTGTTCATTCCAGCTGCAGTACACACATACCCAGCTCCCGATCTGAGTGCAGCTGGCCCAAGGAAAGGCAGTGTTACCACTGAGCAGTCTGATGACATTGACTCTGTCAAGGAAGTCTTGAGAATCTTTTAAGAATCATAAATCTTGCACTTTTTTTATACTACTTGTTTTTATCATTCTACTGTACACTCCCCCACCTCACACTGAATAAATTTTTATTTAAACTCCTGTCTAATCTGTGTTTGGAAACTATGGTGCTTTCTTAATTCACCAATCTAAGTCAGCATGAATCATTTTACATATTTGAGTATGGTGGCATAGCCATTTAAACAATGGTGACGAGCATGAATTTGATCACTTCACTTGGAGGCAACACCAAGCTTACACAGGCTTCAGGTAGCATTTATCTTGTGTATGCAAAGCCACTACTAAATACTCTGGTAGGAAAACCCCGTATTTACTGACATGGTTTAATGTGTATTTCCAAACACCAGCAGATGCCCTAGAAGAAGGTGTGTACAGGGACACCGCCACTTCAGAAGTGCCTCTTTGAGGGTTTCAGTGAGGTAGGTTTGTGCCTTTGGGGCACTTTCCTGCCTCCTCCCCACATCCATTGCCAGAGCTGTTAAATTCAACAGGCGCAACTCTTCTGGGCACCCAGCAGCCTCTGTTTTCAGAAAGTCTGGTTGATGCTGAGAGCATATGATGCATTGCTTAGCTTTAACTGTCTGGCTTGAGCCTGTTGTCCAGGTTCCTCCACCAGTCAGTGGAGATTGGTGGGTACTACCAGGAGATGGCTTAGGTGCTCTTGGGGCATGCCTCAGGGATGGGGGGGCCATCTCCTCCCTAAAACTCTGCCCTTCCTTCCTCAACTGCAAATAACGGACACACATCCAGTCAAGATCCAGCCCAAATGTGTAAGGAACACAGAGATATGCTCACCAGCCAAAATGGTCCAAATACACATTCATTGAAATAGAACATTGTTTATTCACCTGAAGGTATGTGGAGTGCAGAAGAGGCGATGTATGGAACGAAGTCCACACATATATTTTGCCATCAACTTTGGTCTCTCATTAAAGTTTCGCAAGAGTCAAGAATCTCCCTTTAAAATGAAGTTTCTCTTATGGAGAAGAGCAGGTGGCGTTGACAGTTCCCTTTGCACACACACCCACACACACACACACCTCCTCTACCTGGCTTCTTTGGCAGGTGAGCACATTTCAGGTTTTGCTCTCCTCTTTTGTCCTAGCTCCATATTTGGGTTCTCACTGGCTGGGCATTCACTAGGGCATTTTCCAGCTCCTTACTATTTTGCAATGGTCTGCTTGTGTTAGCTGAACTCCAGCTTCCCTCGCCATCATTGCCTTTCCCAGTGATTTTCCCTCCAGTGACTTGCCTTTGATTTATAGCTCCTTACAGCCAGAGTGGATAATGGCAAGCTCATTAGAATTAAAGCATCTTGACAATATAATATTTGTACCAGCTGCATTTACTACATGGTGTTAAACTCTTCATACAGTTTCACTGAAGGTAATTCTGGAGTTAATTTACTTTTAAAATAGCTGGAAAAAATGAACCAATTTGTGCTGGTGACTGTGTACAGCCCTGCGTACCTCTGAGAATTCAGAGACTCTAACTTAGAAAGCTGTGACTATGCAGAAAACAACTGTAAAACTTGTGGAGACATGACAGTCCTTCCAGGGTGTGTCATTTGGAAACTGGTGTGCAGTTCTGCAGAAGCCAGTCTCACTGATTGCAGTCTGCAGGCTACAGAGGATTATCCATGCAAAGCAGACCTGCCGCATGCACACGCAATGCTCTGGGCACAGGTATAGGTTACAACAAAGGGCTCGTCCCATCTGAGACTCTCCATGGGCAGTGTAGTTAGCTGTAAGAGGGATATGTGTTTGGTCATGATACTGATGTTCCTGTTTGCCAGATGTTCTTGTCCTAATGGGAGCATTATGTGCCATAATTTTGCTTACCTGTGGTGTTTTGATTCCCTTCCCTGCCCCTAGACTGTGTCCTCATGTATGCGCACCTCTCAACACCAAATCAGACAGTTGACACCTTTCATAGAATCGTAGAATTGCCTGCTTGGAAAAGATCTTAAGATCATCAAGTCCAAACACAACCTAACATCTCCCCATACACAACTGTCAGACCATGTCCCTAGGCTTCTCACCCAAATGTCTTTTAAATGCCTCCAGGGATGGTGACTCCACCACTTCCCTGGGCAGCCTGTTCCAGTGTCCAATGACCCTTTTGGTGGAGAATTTTTTCCTAATATGCAATCCTAAATCTCCCCTGGTGCAACTTGAGGCTATTTCCTCTTATCCTATCACTTGTTACTTTGCAGAAGAGGCCAGCCCCTGCCTTGCTACGACCTCCTTTCAAGTAGTCACAAAGAGCAGTGGGGTCTCCCATCAGCCTCTTCTTCTCCAGGCTGAACAACCCCAGTTCCCTCAGCCGCTCCTTACAGGACTTGTGTTCAGGACCCCTCACCAGCTTTGCTGCCCTTCTCTACGTACACTCCAGCACCTCAATGTCCTTCCTGTAGTGAGTGGCACAGAAGTGAACACAGTATTCAAGGTGCAGCCTCACCAGTGCTGAGTACAGGAGTGCAATCACTTCCCTACTCCTGCTGGCCACAGAGGCCAGAATGCTGTTGACCTGAGCACATTGTCAGCTCATGTTCAGCTGGCTGTTGACCAGCACCCCAAGATCCTTCTACTGCCCAGCCACTCTCCCCCTAGCCTGGGGTGTCAAATGGGGTTTTTATGACCAAAGTGCAGGACCCAGCTTTTGGCCTCATTGTCTGCCATACAGCTGGCCTCAGCCCATCAATCCAGCCTGTCCAGTTCTTTCTGCAGAGCTTTTCACCTCCAGCAGATTGACTCTCCCACCCAGCTTGGTGTCCTCTGCACACTTACTGAGGGTGCACTCAATACCCTTGCAAAGATCATCAATGAAAATGTTAAATAGAACTGTCCCCAGTACAAAACCATAGGGAACATCACCAACTGGATTTAACTCTTCCAGCCTGGCCATCCAGATAGGTTTTGACCCAGCAAAGAGTGTGCCTGTCCAGACCATGGGCAGCCAGTTTGTCCAACAGGATGCTGTGGGGAACCATGTCAAAGGACTTACTAAAGTCCACGTACATGACATCTGCAACCTATCCCTCATCTACCATGCAGGTCACCTTGTCATAGAAGATCAGATTTGCCAAGTAGGACCTGCCTCTGATTGAGCCACTCTGACTAGTCCTCATCCTCTGGTTGTCCTGGATGTGCTACACAGTGGCCCCCAAGGTGATCTGCTTCATGACCCTCCCCAGCACCAAGGTCATACTGACAGGTCTGTAGTTTTCTGGATCCTCCCTATGGTCTTTCTTATAAATGGGCATCACATTCACCAACCTACAGTCAAGTGCCACTTCCCCAGTCATCCAGGACTGCTGATAGATGATGAAAAGGAGCTTGGAGATCACTTCCACCAGCTCCCTCAGCACCCTTGGGTGGATTCCATTTGGACGCATAGACCTGTGCGTGTCTAAGTGGCAGAGCATGTCCCTCACCATTTCCTCTTGGATCATGGGAACTTCATTCTGCTCCCCAATGCTGTCTTCTGGCACATGGTTTGGGTATCCAGGGAACATCTAATCTTACTATTACAGACTGAGGCAAAGAAGGCATTAAAATCCGCAGCCTTATCCTCATCCTTTGTCACTATGGTTCCTCCTTCATCCAGTAAAGTGTGGAGGCTCTCCTTGACCCTTTTTGTTGTTGATATGTTTATAGAAACACAGACTTGCCCAAATTAAGTTCTTGTTGGGCTTTAGCCCTTCTAATTTTCTCCCTGCATGACCTTTCTGCATCCTTGTAGTCCTCCCATGTTCCACTTCTTCCAAAGCCAATAGACTTTGCTCTTTTCCTTCAGGTTCAACCAAAGTTCTGTTTATCAAGGCCCATTTTCTTCCCCATCAGCTCATCTTTGCAACTTCAGGATTTCCTTCTTGACTTTCCATCCTTCCTGGGCTCCTTTGCTTTTCAGGACTGCCTCCAAACGGACTCTCAACTAGCCTTCTAAGCAGGCCAAAGCCTGCCCTCTGGAATGTGGCAGTCCTGCTGACCCCCCTTCTTCTCCAAGAACTCTATCTTTTCATGATCACTATGACCCAGGTGTCCTCCAACCACCACATCATCCATGAGTCCTTCTCTGCTGACAAACAGCAAGTGCAGTGGGGCACCTTCCCTAGTTGGTTAACTCAACAGCTGTGCCAGGCAGTTATCCTCCACATACTCCAGGAACCTCTTAGACTGTTTCCTCTCTGCTGTGCAGATATTTGAGAAATCAAAGTCTCCCAAAGAGAACAAGGGCAGGCAATTTTGAGATTTGTCCCAGTTGCTTACAGAGTAATTCATCTGTCTCTCCATCCTTGTTGGGAGGCCTGTAGAAGGCTCCCAGCACAATATCTGCCTTGCTAGACTTTCGCTTTATTTGAACCCATAAGCATTCAAACTGCATCATCACCATCACAGAGCTCAGGGCAATAAAAACACTCCCTAACATACAGGGACACTCCACCACCTCTCCTTCCTTGCCTGTGCTGTCTGAAGAGGCTGCAGCCATCCATGTCAGCAATTCAGTAATGTGAGCTGTCCCACCATGTCTCTGTGATGGCAACTATATCGTAGTTTTCCTGGTGCACAACACCTTTCACCTCCTCCTGTTTGGTGCTCATGCTGCAGGCATTGGTGTACTTCAGCTGGGCTATGGATCTGATATATTTTTGCAGGGAGGAGACCTAATTCCTACTTGTCCACTCTAAGGCACTCCACGGTTACTAACCAATCAGTGACCCTTGCATCGCTGCAACTGAATGGATTCCTGCTTCTATCTAGTTCAAAGCTCTTTCTATATAAGCCCTGCTAACTCCTGTCCCAGGGTCCTTCTCCTATCTTGAGACAGGTGTGCCCTATCTGTCACCAGCAGACCCTGGTGATACATAAAGTGACCCATGATTAAAGAACCCAAAGTCCTGCCTGCTGCACCAGCCTCGGAGCCAGGCACTCATCTGCTGGCTCTTCCTGATTTTTCCCTCACACATTCCCTGCAACTGCAGGGATAAGGGAGAACACTGCTTGTGCTCCTGATCCCTTCACCACCCACCCCAAATCCCTGAAGACCCTCTTCATTGCCCGTGGGCTTCTCATGTTTTACCTCGTCACTTCCCATCTGAAAGATCAGCAGTGGATAGTAATCAGAGGGTTGTACTACAATAGGAAGCTTCTTTTCAATATCCTTGACCTGGGCCCCCAGGAAGGCATAGACTGCTGGTGAGCGTATTCGCCCTTCCACTCCCTCGGAAAGTGAGTCAGCTGTGGCGATGACTCTCTTTTTTTTCATTGTGGGAGTGGTTTTAATGCGGGATGTAGTGTCTGGGCTGTGACGACACCTGTAGGTTGGGTGAACCCCTGCTTTTGTCACCGTAGCAGCGCACTATAAGGTGTTATGCAAGGAGACTTGGGAGGGCGGAGTGGTTACAGCTGGAACACGCTTGCCGTGCCCGCTGTGTCGGGCAGGGACTTGTGGCCACTGTCTATCACCCTCTAAGTTACCACAGCTGGGCAGGCAGAGAGGTCAGGCAGTCCTCCGTGTTGGGAGCTGTGTCTGCCCGAAGAAGAGGTGAGGGCGTGACTCCAATATATTGTCTATCTCTTCCTCACACTCCCTGACAGTCTGCAACTTACTCACCTCTTCCTGGAGCTCCGTTAGGAGACAGAGGAGCTCCCGACCTGCACACACGTCGCACAGCCGTGCTCACTGCTGTCACACGATATCGGCGCAAGATACTGGTTTAGGAAATATTTGTGCAGGAAAAACAAAGGAGAAAATACAGCCACTCTGAAGGCTGGGAGCTAAAATTAAGTTTGCCAGCGGGATAGAGGAGCAGACGCTGCGCACGGGACCGTGCTCCAGAAAATGGTCTCAAGCTGCAAAAGGACAGGGCTACGTGCTTAAGCAGCCAGCCCAAGGTAGCGCACACTCAGCACTGGGCTAAAACCACAGTGTTGTGACGCAGTACCCTCCATGCCCACTGGCTGCTGAATGCTTACCCTGAGCAGCAGCTAGGACTGTCCCTGTGCTGCATACCAAGAGCATTTGTTGATCTTCAGATTCAATTGTGAAACAGTTTCAAGACAAAAATCACACGCATGCCCCTTTCCTAAAATACAAGTATTTATTCAATGCTTTGTGCTTTTTAGCCAAGCTCGCAAGAAAATGCCTCCATTTTAATGCTTTGCAGGGGAGTGCTGATACTTTTTTCCAGAATTGGTTTAATCTGTACACACTGAAGTTTGATATCCAGCAGATGTTTGGCTAAATTCTAATAAAACAGCCAGTGTGACCTACCAGGGGAATTTTATCATAATCCTCCTGAGGGAAAAAAATGTTCATCCCAAGGGATGTGTCATAGGTCAAACAAAAACTGCCATACTTCCTCCTTGTTTTGAAAACACCCATCATCTTTATTTTTATTTCCAATAAAAATGCAAAAGGTTTTTGTCAGCAATTTGCCTTTTTTATTTATATGCTGGTATGGTAACTAATTACTACAAGTGCCACATCCCGCTAGTCTTTCCATAATGGTATTTCTAGTAGGATGGCTTTCACCTGCTGACTAAACAAGCACAGTCTTGCCTTTGCTCAGCATGGCTGTGACTCAAAAACAAGTCACTGGGACTTGAGGATCTTAGGGCTCGCCTGCACACGGTGTTTGCATCAGTGCAATTACACAAGTTTAAGTCAAAGCAGTGCAGCCTCCAAGCTTGGGTGAAACCACATTCCTTTTAAAGTGCTTGTATCAGCACAGCCCATCTGAAAAAAAATACCATGTAACAAGCTGTCCATGCTGGAACAGCTGTAGTGTGAGTACATGGACTGGATGTCCTGGTCTGGCTGAGACAGTTTAACACTGCCCATCACTGTGCCAGTCTTCCCTGGACATGTTTTTTTCCTGGCAATATTATCTGTGAGACTTTGGAAAGAGTTCATATGACAGGAAATTGGACAGCATGCTGTTCACTTAGAATGGGAGTTTTTTCCTTCTGTCTCCTTCCAGATCTGAGGAGTAGGAGCCTGGACTCTGAGCTTAGAGGTGGGGAACAACACAGGGAATGTCCCCTTTTCATGTCACCTCACACCAAACACGCTTCTTGCTGAGTGTAGCAAATGTTCTGCTGACACAGAAGCTTCTTCCATGCAGAAAACTCGCCTCAGGACCAGTCTCAGGGCAGTTGTCCTCTACCACATGCTCTGCTGTGTATGACACATCTTCTGTATCGTTAGGGTGGGTTTTTTTGTTCCTTTTTTTAGTTTTTTTGTTTGTTTGTTTGTTTTTTGTTGGTTGGTTTTTGGTTTTTGGTTTTTTTTTAAAGCCCAGTCACCATGTGCTGATGGTGTAGGTACACAATGTGTTTGCTTTGGCAATTATAGCAGCTGAAAAATTTCCCACTTCATCCCCCAACCCAGCTGCTCACCCCGTTCCTCTAGGTTGTTCTGATGAAGCTGTTTGCAGTTAATAGTACAAGCCGGGTCAGAGACATTATGATGTTAAAAAGTCATTTGCATCAGAAAAAGAATGCTCACAATTGCAAGGGGAACACTGACTTGAGATGCACTGCAGAGGACAAGCAATTTTTTAATATATTGTAACAAAAGTAGTTCATACAAGACTCAGGAAAAGTAAGAAGCAGCTTGTGTTAGGGTCAGGGGAGTTAAAACCATACACACAAAAAAAATATGAAAAACAAATGTTGAAATAAATAGAGCGAACAACAAAGATGGCATTTGGAACCACGCACGTGTGTTGTCATCCATTCTGAGTATCAAGTGTACTTCTTCAATCTGTTTGAACTAATATAAACATAGAGCAGCATGTATATCTGAAAAAGCCTCTACCAAAACATTGCAGATACCCATCTTGCCCTGGGGAGATGATAAGGGAAGAGAGTAAACTAGGTATGACAGCTCCTAGAGGCATCATTTAATGTATGGTTAGAAGGCATTCACATTCCACTCCAATG